>OZ024910.1:10830495-11011860 GCA_964017125.1 Flabesymbios commensalis | reverse complement strand
CTTTGCCATTTGATATTTATGATTAGACTGTGTCCAAATTTACAAAATAACAAAATTTAGATTCATTCACATTTTTGTGGTTGGAATTGTCAGAGGGGATGGTGTCAAGTGGTAATGAGTCGATATGTTCGACAATCAGTTCAGAATATTGGCATTATAAGACTTCTTTGTTGTAATTCCGTGTTATTCACCAACTATTTAATACTCCAATCAGTCTAAAATATTTGTAAACTCTTTCTTTTTTCAGATGCAGAAGACGATCGCGTGGCTGTGTTCATGAAGGCTTATGACGGTGAATCTCTAGCGCGGCAGATTGATAAAGAAGTCTGTGTTCTGGTTCATATTACTCCTAAAGATGAACTGAAGAAGGACCGTGAACCTGATAGAGTTCCTCCATGTCCATTCAAAATACCGACAACCACAACAACCACAACCACCACCACAACGACACCACGAATGAAGATGGACAGAAGTGCTTTTATTTACACAGAGGAATCTCCACCAGATTCTAATAACAACAGACCTGTTTCTGCTGTCTATGAAGCAAATTATGGTTTAAGAAGTGAAGAGGTATCCCATCCAACAGAGTCATAATACATATGTTGAATATAACATCTACCTTACCCCACAGTCTATGCACCTTAGCCTAACTATGTGCTATAACTATGTGTTATAGTTGTGTGTTATTACTTTGAGCAACTGTGTGCTATAACTGAGTATTACAACTAGACCCCCTATGTTAAATTTTATACAAATGACATAATGGATTGCCTCCATGCAAACGACCTTGTGATTTTAATGCAGGTCTTCCACACCACCCTGTAAAAATAATTGTTTTTTTTTATTGTTGTTGTTGTCGTCCTCCTCCTCCTCTTCCTCTTTCACCACCTCATTCTCCTCCTCCTCCATTTCCTCTTCTTCTTCCTCCTCTTCCCCCCACCCCCTCCTCCTTTTTCATTCCCTCCTCCTCCTCCTTCCTCTTCTCCCTCCTCCTCCTCCTCCTCCTCTTCCCCAGTCCTCCTCCTCTCCCTCCTCCTTCTTCTTCTTCTCCTCCTCTTCCACATTTTCCTCCCCCTCCTCCTGCTCCTCCTGCTCCTCCTGCTCCTCCTGCTCCTCCTCCCCCTCCTCCTCCTCCTCCTCCTCCTTCTCCTCTTTCTCCTCCTTCTCCTTTTCTATGTAATGGATGATCAGACAAAGACAACCAATTCAAATTTGGTTAACTTCATTTTTCAAAACCACTGCGTAGGTAAGGTCGTATGAAAATATCACGTTTGTTTTCAAGGACTTAAATGGTGGCTTAGCTGGATAATCACACTATTTCAGAATTTAGTAAAATAATATAACTTTACTTTAACAGAAGCATCGTTGGGGCTGGCTGGTGCACGTGACGTCATCAGATGATAAAGGAGCTGCATGTGATCCCTATACAGGCCCTGTTAACACCACCTGGATCGCCCTGGTCAAGAGGGGAACATGTCCATTTGAAACGAAATTCGACAACGTGGCTGGCTCAGCAGCGACAATAGTTTATGATAATAAATATAACCAGAGTCTTGTACGTATGAGCCATGGTGAGTATGAAGTGATAACATTTTTGTAAATTTGTCAAATTAAAAACCACATCAGCATCTTTTATCCTAAAGTTTAAATTTCATATCGTGATATATCTATCTCTTCTTTTGTAACACTTTTTTCCAGTTGGGAGATAATCCTCCTCCTCCCACCGTTCACTGTCCCAAAAGCAAAAAACGACCATTTTGAAGCCAGATATTTCAAAATGTCCGGGGAAGCATGGCCTCGTATCTCACTAGACCATAGAAGAGGCTGATTGTGCCAGCTGTGCTGTAACTTTTAGAAATAATCGGCACTCCCACTCCCCGTCAGGCAAATCTTGGATCACTGCAGCCGGCATGAGACGTTGGCCAAAACCGTCTAACAGTTGGGCAGGCATTCGCCACTGTCACCACAATAAACACTACAGTCATATTCACATTAACCAGGGTGAAATAATTTCGATGATTTCAATTCTCATTCAATTTTTATGACATTTTACAAACATTATTTTCTAGTTATGCTAATCGGTTTTTCAGAAGTCAGACCATTTGCCATACAATGTAATTCTAAAACAAAGTTAATGGGTTGATAGAGGGCGATATTACTACATGATATGGAGAATAACTTTCAATATATAAAATATGTATCCTTGAAATGTTCACCTTAGTGGCCGAATCACTAGAAAATAGTGATTGTAAAATGTCATGACAATTGGGTGAGAATTGACTGAGAATTCCGATTGGGAATAACAATATTTTTTTCGAATTCAAATATCCCATCATCATTATTTTAATTTATGCTATGTAATATATAAATATATCCATTGATAGCTTTCATATTCACCATCACCATTACCTTGATTTATATGATATATACAAATGTGGATGTCCTTTGTCATTTGATATTTATGTCTAGATACATAACGATTTCAAATTATTATGTATTACTTTATAATTTACCAAACATTAATGAACTACGTCTGTTCATCAACTACTGTTGTTTTCCGAATGACAACTTTTTTTCAAATTTAATAATGCGCATACAACTCCTCCCCCCCCCCCCCCCTTATGAGCAAGCGTGTACAAATTTGCCAAATAACAAAATTTGGATTCATGCACATGTCGGTGGTATAAAGGTGGAATAGTCAGAGGGGAGGGTGTCAAATGGTAAATAGTCAATATGCCCGATAATCATTGTTGCAATGCCGCGTTATTCACTAACTGTCTAATACTTCAATTAGTCTAAAGTAGTTGTGAACTCGTTCTTTTTTCAGATGCAGAAGACGATCGCGTGGCAGTGTTCATGAAGGCTTATGACGGTGAATCGCTGGCGCGGCAGATTGATAAAGAAGTCTGTGTTCTGGTTCATATTACTCCTAAAGATGAACTGAAGAAGGACCGTGAACCTGATATAGTTCCTCCATGTCCTTTCAAGATACCAACAACAACAACCACAACAACCACCACCACTACCACCACTACCACTACAACTACTACTACAACTACCACTAGACCAACAAGTACACAATCCCTACGCGCGATACTTGCTGTAAGAAGGTTTAAATGGTCAGATCCTGCTAAGAGATCAATCAGAGGAATGGTTGTTTCTGAGAATGATGCTATGTGGGGTGTTTGGGGGTGGCTTAAAGACATTAAAGCCAATGATACCAATTGTAACCACCAGGTGGAATCACCGTCTACCCGGTGGATGGCATTAGTGAAGATGACCAACTGTCCTCTAAATACAAGGCTGAGTAACCTTGGTAACGCTTCAGCGGCCATTGTGTACAGTGATGATAGGGCGGATACCAGGATAACAGCTGTACAACATAGTAAGTGAGAAATTGCATATATCGTAGGCTTCTGATTGGTCGAGATGGCCATCTCGACCAATCAGAAGCCTACGATATATCGTAACTTGTACGAGAATACGGGCCCTGGGTTGTGTAATTGTCACTTGTTTTATATTTGTCTTTGACCATTTTCAGCTGCATATCTGACTTTGATTAATTGTGTGTATTGGACTTTGTGTGTTACGTGTGTCTCTTTACTTGACTCTATGCTCTTGATGTGTCCCTTTATTTGACTCCATCTTCTTGATGTGTCTCTTTGTTTGACTCATTGTGTGATTCATGTGTCTTTCTATTTAACTCGGTGTTGGCTTCGTGTGTCTCTTTGGTCGCTTTATTTGTCCATTTATTTGACTCATTGTGTGTTTCGTGTTTCTTTACTGGATTCGATTTCTGTTTGTGTGTTTTTCTTTGACTCCTTGCGTTTTATATGTGTCTTCCTGTCTTTGACCGTGTGTCTTTTGTATTCTTATGTGATTTATATGTGTCTTTATTATTGCCTTCATCTGAATAGCTGCGTGCTTCATTTGTGTTTCATTGTGTTTTTCGTGAGTGTTCTTCTTAGATTAATTGTGTGTTTCATGTGTGTTTACCTTCTTAGTACATCTAGATTGTGTTTTTTTCCAAAACTTTTCAGATGCTGCAATTCCTGTGATATTCATTACTGGACGAACTGGAGCTGGTCTGATCAGTTTTGTAAAACACCTGTCCCTTGTGGGAAAATTGATAGAAAGTACAATGGAACAAGATGACATGCCAACTGATTTCTACAAATACCCGTGCCCTATATCAATCTCGAGACTATGTGAATACAATACATATAAACAAACAGCCTATGGTACTCTAGAAATGGCTCATTATTTTCTAGACGGGTTGCTATTATCTATTGATGACTATGTATCAGGGATACGTGGATGGATAGTACTCCCTGTCTATGACCCTAGAGGTTGTGGGCTTCCAGACGGTCTGGATCATACATCACCCTACATATTACTAGTTGATGGAGCCGTGTGTTCCTTGTCAGACAATATGCAGAATGCCACAGCCATATTCTACTACAATAAGAGGACATTTAATATATCTAGTAAGTATCAATTACATGGTTTATTAGGTCAATGCTAACAATAATAAGTCCAAAAAGGTGTAAGCATACTACATCTGTAAATGTATGTGTTTTGCTGAAATAAGGTTTGCTACTATGCCAAAATGCCCCCTTTCAGTGTTTTGGGCGTTAAAACGCTAACAAGTTAACTGGTACACATGCGAACTCGCCCCATTCGAACTCGCGCCACAACTCGGACGAGTTGACATGGGTACGAGGTGTTGTATAATGTTGTGTAGCAAATGATTTATACGAGATATATAGCCTACATAACACTTTATTTCTACATTGAGTGTTCATTTATACGAAAAGTAGGCCTATGATTATGACACATCGCAACAAATTTAACGATTCACTTAATGTGAACATTAGTCATGCATGATATCGCATGTATTTTCTGTGAAAGTATACTTTAATGTGTTCACGAAAATATATACTGACAGTATAAAAATGGATATTCGAAGTGTAAAAAGTGTACATTCGTGAAACAGAATGTACACTTCTATAATTGCAATACACTGACAACTGTAGTTTAATTTGGTATATGCCAGCAATAATATTAGTGTTTTTTTTCTCCAAGCTCCAATCGTCATCATGGGATTTTGACAGAAAATTCCATTCATAATATAATTTTGGTGATTCTAGGTCATCTTCAAGGTCATTGATTAGACATGCTGTAAGTGAAATGATCAGGTGACAGAAACTCATTCAGGTCATTGGTGAGGCGTTTAAAGGCAACAGGGAGGTGTTAACGAACGATGGGGAGATGTTCAAGCCTTTTAGGGCAGCGACAAGGCGCTAAAAGATGACCAACAGGGCGCTAAAGGGGGACTGAAAAGTGTAAAATGGCAATGGTGAGGTGTTAAAGGGCCGTGAGGAGGTGTTAAAGTTCATTGAGGATACGCTAATGGGCAACAAGCAGGAGTTAAAGGGCGAAGAAAAGACGTTAAAGTGCAACAGGATTTGTTAAAAATTGGCGGGGAGGCATTTTTTGACGGGACAGTGCAGCCTTAGAAGACAAAGAAGATGGTGAGGCCTTAAAAGGCAATGGGCATGTGTTCAAGGGCAATGAGGATACGCAAAAGGGCCACAAGTAGGCGGTTAGGGGAGAAGAGGGACATTAAAGTGCAACCAAATGTGTTAAAAGTTGACGGGGAGGCATTAAAGGGATGTGGAACAGCGTTAGAGGACAACAAGGAGGCGTTAAAGAACAATGCAAGTATATTAATGGGTGAGGGGGGGGCGTTAAAGTGTGATGCGTAACCATTTATGGGCGAGGAGAAGCTTTAAATGGCGACAGAGAGACGTCAAAGGGCGATGGGAAGGTGTTAAAGGGCAAATAAAATGTGTTAAATGCCATTGGAGATGCATTCAAGGGCAATGTGGAGGCATTGTAGATGTGTTAATTGGCGATCGAAAAGCGTTAAAGGGCAACAGACGAGGCATTAAAAGGCGACAATTGAAGTGTGACCAGATGTGTTAAAAGTTGACGAGAAGGCATTAAAGGGCTGTGGAACAGCGTTAGAGGACAACGAGAAGCGTTAAATAACAATGCAAGTATGTTAGTGGGTGAGGGGAGCGTTAAAGGGTGATGCGTAAGCATTTATGGGCAAGAAGAAGCGTTAAATGGCGACGGAGTGACGTCAAAGGGCGATGGGAAGGTGTTAAAGGGCGAATAAAATGTGTTAAGTGCCGATGGAGATGCATTTAAGGGCGATTGAAGAGGCATTGAAGATGCTGCAGATGCGTTTATTGGTGATGGAAAAGCGTTAAAGGGCAACATAGGCGATAAAGGGCAAAGAGGAGGCATAAAAGGCGACAATAAAGCGCTAAATGACGATGGAAAAGCGTTATAGGGTGATGTGGAGTAGCTAGATGGTAAGGGGTTAGGCGTTTAAAGGCGAGGAGAAAGCTTTAAGGGCAATGCAGAGGCGTTAAATGGAAAAGGACAGCCATTAGAGAGCGATGGGAAGGCGTTAAAAAGGCAAAGAACAAACGATAAAAGTCGACGCAGAGGCATTGAAAGGCACATAAGGTGGCAGAAGGTGCCTCAGAGGCATTGAATGGCGACGGGAAGGCGTTTAAAGGCGATTGAGAGGCGTTAAAGATCGATGGAGAGGTGCTAAAAGGTGACGGAAATGCGTTAAAGAGCAATGGAGAGGTGTTTCAAGGTGAACATGTATATGATGTTCCAGACGATTGGCTACTACATTTTCTAAGATTTTGGAATTGAAGCACAAGTTGGATACATAAGTGTTATTTTTCAGTGTGTTTTTAGAAAGAGATGTTTTTAACTGTTGGTCTCATATACGCATCTGTGAAATTTTGAGGAAATGTACTAGTTTCCATTGAAATGTTGATTTTATCAGTGATGGGAGTTATTAGTACGTCAAAAGAATTTTTCAGCACCCTTGTAGGAATGGAGTTCAGATCACATGATTTTGACGATGAGCCCAAAAAAGGCTTATTAATTTCATCTTCTGTCGCACATTCAAAGTCTTTCATATGGGATTCGATTTCAGTTTTTTTGCACTGCTGCAATATTTGGTACTTTTTACCGATGTGAATTCTGGCAGAGCAGGAGGTGGAATTCTACACAGAATGTTATTTATAAAGGTGAAGCGTATTGTTTGAATTGTCTGAAATAACATCAGCTAAAAATTCAATTTCGCTTCAGGCATCATTCTATTATGCATGTGGCACTGGTCGTACTTCAGCTCCTCTTTGTCGCCCTTTAACGCCTCCTCATTGCCCGTTAATAGTGCTCCTCATTGCTCTTCAATACTTCCTCATTGTCCTTTAACGCTTTCTCATTGCACTTCCACGCCTCCTAGTCAACCTAACGTTAAAACGTTTACTTCAGACTATAACACCTAAATAACTTGTAGCATATATAGTATGAATCATATTTCAGCCTTAAATGAACCTTTTCACCTTGAGGATGACCTCATATCACCAAAATAATAGAAGACATGGATTTTTCAGTTTAAATCCCGCGAAAAGAGTTATTACACACCTTCCTATAGCTTTATATGTAAAATAATATTATCCTTTACTTTACCATAAAATTAACCTTTTGACCTTGAATATGATCTTTAATCATCAATATAGTACCAGAAATGGATTATTCAGTCAAATTATGCAAAAAAGACGTACACTGCTTCCTATTTTTGTTACTTAAAAATCATATTTTCAAATTTTTTACCTTGGAATTGACCTTTTGATCTTGAAGATAACATTGAATCACCAAAATAATACTATAAATAGAAGATGACTTTGGGTTCATGAAAATAATATAACAAATATATTACCCAGTCAAAATCACACGAAAATGAGGTTTAATAGCTACATCTCACTTATGGTCAAGTTCTCCCGGTCAGTTAATTGTGGCTAAAGAATTACTGTTTCTTCACGTTTTTTTCTCATTTTTTACGGCCAGATTGAAGTTGATGTAATTGTAAGGTTTTTTCACGGGCAGCACGAATTTAACAGACGGTCAAGCTTTCTTTTACCTGCAAAACATATGGTCTGCGCCGCTTCCATGAGGTTACCATGAGGTTGTTCAACGGTCACTTTACGGGTGCCATGGTCAGTGTGCACTGAGGTCATTTTTCAGTTATGATACGCCTTCCATGGTCATAATTATGTGGTTAATGTAAGGTCTGTGTACTGTATTTGTACGGACCCCTATTTTTATAAAAATGGACTGCTCCATTTCTGTAAATAGATCTTGAGAAAAATATTTTTACAGTAGTGTTTCTAATAAGACTCTGGCTTGGCTGCTACATTTTCAAGGAAGAACTATTCCACAGTGCTGCATCTGCAACAGCTGAGTTGGCTTTTATTCAAGAGGAAGGAGAGACAAAGAAAAAGTGGTGTGCAGAATAACTACCTGAAAAACACAAGGGTTATTAAAGTCAATTAATGCCAGATTTTCTTGCATTTAATAATAGTAACTCTTACAAAAACTTTCTACGGCTGGATAAAACCTCTTCCAACAAATTGTGAGACATCGCATTGAAAAAAGACACACAGCTTAGTGAGGCTATTTCACCAGGCCGACCATTTCTAATTATCTATAACCACTCGGGAAACATATCAATCTCTCTTCTGTGGCTTTCGCGTTGCCAGTAACACAATCGTCAGCATCATACCAACCACGTGCGATGCCATAATTGAGGAGTTCGTAGAAGAGTTCATAAAATGTTCATCATCAGCTGAAGAATGAAAATATGAATGAGAAGGTTTCCTGAAAAATTGTACTTTTATGATACATTAGGAGCCCTAGATTGGGAGCATATTGCTATGAAATGCAAGATGGAGGCGCCTTCTGCGATACAAGCTTGTTCAAAGCAATTAAGAACGATAGAAGCTGACCAGAATCTGACACACTACCTGGAGGGACACAGCCTATACCTTATTGTTTCGTTACAGGTGATGGTATTGAAATACACTCGCGTACACAGGAGTCCCTACTAGCTAGTTTAGCTTTTGTTTACTGTGTGCCGTGTTGTTCTTAAAAAGGGTGTATAAGGAAATGGCCGCTAAGCATGATAAAACCATTTCCACAAAAGAATATGACTCGCAAAGAGACTTCGCCTTAGCAGAGTGAGAAGAGCAGTTGAAAATGCCTCAGTATACTTTCTCATTGCTTTCCGATTCTGAAGCCGGATAACGTAATTGCTGCGTGGGAAGATGCGCTTTAAACACTTGTTTCTCAAGCTTCATTTGTTGAAAAATCATAAAAATTCTTTGACCTTGAATTTACAAAAATGCCCAAACTTTTCAAGCTGGTACTTATCGGATTTAAATTCAGCACAAAAAAATCTATTAGAACCATCAAGAAGATGACATTGAATCACCAACGTAATACGATAAATGGATTTTTCCGCAAAATTTCACGAAAAAACAGGTATTACACATGTTCCTAGCTTTGCGTTTTTGTCACCTGATCATTTCACTTACAGCATATTTAACCAATGACCTTCAAGATGACCTAGAATCATCATAATTTTATTATGAATGGATTTTTGTTTCAAAATCGCATGAAAAAAAAGGTATTATTGGACGCGTTCGTAGCTTTACTTGGTAAAAAGGAGATACTCTCTTAAATGACCTTGAAATTGACCTTTTGACTTTAAAGATGACTTTAAATAAATAAAATAATTTTAGAAATGGATAGGCCAGTCAAAATCACATGCAATTGAAGTATTACACTTGTTCCTAACTTCATTTGTTGAAAGATCATATTTCACCTTGAAATTGCCCTTTGACCTTGAATTAAAAAAAATGACCGAATATTTCAAGCTAGCACTTATCGGATTTGAATTCAGCAGTAAAAAATCTATAAGAAACATAAAAAAAACATTGTATATGTAACAAAACAAGGTTAGGCTCGCACTGAGGCGATTATTTTTAAAAATGAATAATCTCCCAAAATGCTCAAAATGGCCAAAAATGTACAGATTGGCGGCAATCTTGGATTCCATATTCTGATTCTTTGCAACCGCAAGTCATGTGACTAACATGGCTTTTCTAGACCTCCATACATCCTAGTATGTGAAAAAAATAGTGGCAGGTATAAAGAGGGGGGGGGGGGTGAGCTATTCGACTCTGATCCCTTGGACTAATATGCCTGCGATTTTAATACTGTTGGCAATTTTATTAATACAGAACATTTCAGGCCTGCCGTAATCAGTCCAATGGGTGGCATTCAACATTTAAGACAACTGCAGAATAAAGATTGTTTTTATGCTGTTGTATCGAGGCCTGGGTATAAGACCACACTACCAGATAGAGAGGCTCAGTGCCCATTTTCAACTATCACCACAACAACTACTGTCACAACTACAACGGAGTTCCCATGTGAGTAGGTGGTGTTGACGTGTGATGTGAAAACTTGACAATTTCTGTTACAGAATCACTGTTATTATTGATAACATATTCATTGATTTTACTAGTTTATTTTTATTTTATACAAAGAAAAATGCAAATATATGGTTTTTTTGTTGAATGAAAGCATTTATTTGTGTCAACAAATTTAATCCTCTTTACATACGTATAATTCTGAATAAATATATTCACTTTAAATCACACATCCGATGCAAATATGTTAAAATCCACACTGCAAAGCAACCAAGTGAATAGTAACCATATAATCAGGTCGACCACACAATTGAAAAACAGATATTTCGTTGTTGTTTTTTACAGATCACACATGGGGCATCATTGACGTGAGATCACGTGTAGCTGGAGCATCAGACAACGAGCTGAAAAGTAGGGCATCATTCCCAGGCCTATATGGTACATATAGCCAGAAGGTTAGATATAATGTCATTATAAATATAGTTATGCCATCACTTCCAGGCAGGTCTATATGGTACATATAGCCAGAAGGTTAGATATAATGTCATTATAAATATAGTTATGCCATCACTTCCGGGTGTATATGGTACATATAGCCAGAAGATTAGAAATACCGTCATTATATACTTATACTAACAACTATGATGCTTAACATCATTCCCAGGTCTATATGGTACATATAGGCAACATGCTAGAAGTACTATCATTATATAGTAATACCATCATTCCCAGGTCTATATGGTACATATAGCCAACAGGTTAGATATAATGTCATTATAAATATAGTTATGCCATCATTTCCAGGTGTATATGGTACATATAGCCAGAAGGTTAGAAATAACATCTTTATATATTGTAATACCATCATTCCAAGAGCTCTATGATACATATAGCCAGAATGTTAGGAATAACTTCATTATATAGGTATACCATCATTCCCAGGTCTCTATGATATATATAACCAGAAGGTTAGCATTAACGTCATTATATACTTCTACTAACAACTATAATTGATTAACCAGTTACGATATAAAACTTATACTGAGCACCGCTGCTGAACGTCGATCCAGCTAGGAAATGTTTCACATGGGTGGTCAATTAATTGCTATTATATGTAATGTTAATATACAACCTATATGGACCGATAACAGACAAACAATGTGTTTATAGTTGATACAAGCGATGTACAGAAAAAGGTATGAATCACAAAATACATTATATGAACAAATCCGATGTAAGACATACAGGGATTAATAAGGATCAGTTTGCTGAGGTTAATCTAGGTCACTACATATTTTTTCGGGCCGTAGAGCCTGCCTTTTAAAAGCTGATCCTGTCGTTGAATACGAGTCTGTTTTAAATTAATTTAATTTTCATAATTATTATCCTGTACCTCTAATGACGTAATGTCGTCATCAAATATATTAAAATATTCAAATACTAAATATACTTTTTGAATGTTTACAGGGATCAGCCTGGGGTTGGTTAGTTCACATTACTTCACCAGGTGCCGCTGGGGCTGCGTGTGAGATGTCAGATGATTTACCTTCAGCAGACAGTCACTGGGTGGCGCTCATCAAGAGAGGAGGATGTACATTTTCCACCAAGATGAATAATGTTCCCGGGGCATCAGCTGTAATTGTTTACAATGATGTGTGGAATGATCAGGTGCAACATATATATATGAACCATGGTAAGTGGGGGATATAGAAGTCATACATTACAGCAGTCAGTCACCATGAGCATGCCATACATCAGGTGGATAACTGCGTACGTGAAACTGCATTACCCAAGTTACTAGACATTAATTTACCCCCCCCCCCCCCCCGGCACAAACACACACACACGTTCGGAATTGTCAAAAGCAAAAAAACAACCATATTTGGACCGAAATATGCTCTGTAATGTGCCATTCGAGGCATTATATCTCAACAAAATTCGGGGGAAAGAGTGGTGTGTATAAATTATTGCCAGAAATCGGCGCTCCCCACCTAGACCACTATAAATGTGTAATATGATATAAATTGCATACAATACATAAGGCGAGAATGGTGGCCATGTTTGTGATGTAAATATTTTAGTGTTGTATATGCAAAGGTCATGGCATGGTGGCCATGTTCTAGATAGGTTCTAGATATTTTCAGGTATGTTACTGTATGGTAGGTCTACTCTGGCTCCCAGAGCCACACTACGCAGCGTGGCCGAGCTTCATGTAGCCTCTGGTATGCCCCGGTGGCGAATGGTTGTGACTAGTTGCTATAATTAGATGAAAATAGGGTAATCCCCGAATTCAGGCATTTTGGAAAGTTCACTTCCCTGGATGAAGAGTTGTTCACAGTATTGTTCCCCCCCTCTGACGCATTTATTCACCGACCTCAATAGCACAGGAATGACGGTCACGTGACTAAGAACCTTGGCCAATACCCGGCCATAAATGAAATTGGCCGGGCTCGCCAGGCAATGGTAGGTCTAAGTGGGTGTAATGGAGTTGTGATCATATTTATGATTTTTATATTTGTTAGTGTATGGTGGCCTAGGTGGATGTAATGGAATTGTGATCAAATTTATGATTTACTGCATGGTGGCCTAGGTCTGTGTAATGGGATTGTGATCATATATATGATTTACTGTATGGTGGCCTAGTTGTGATCATATTTATGCTTTACTGTATGGTGGCCTAGGTGGGTGTAATGCAGTTGTGATTATATTTATGCTTTACTGCATGGTAGGTCTAGGTGGGTGTAATAGAGTTGTGATCATATTTATGCCTTACTGTATGGTAGGCCTAGGTGAGTGTAATGGAATTGTGATCAAATTTATGATTTACTGCATGGTGGCCTAGGTCTGTGTAATGGGATTGTGATCATATATATGATTTACTGTATGGTGGCCTAGTTGTGATCATATTTATGCTTTACTGTATGGTGGCCTAGGTGGGTGTAATGCAGTTGTGATTATATTTATGCTTTACTGCATGGTAGGTCTAGGTGGGTGTAATAGAGCTGTGATCATATTTATGCTTTACTGTATGGTAGGCCTAGGTGAGTGTAATGGAGTTGTAATCATATTTATCATTTACTGTATGGTGGACTAGGTCGGTGTAATGAAGTTGTGATCATATTTATGATTTACTGTATGGTGGTCTAGATGGGTGTAATGGAGTTGTGATCATATTTATGCTTTACTGTATGATGGCCTAGGTCGGTGTAATGGGGTAGCGGTCATATTTATGATCTACTGTATGATAGGTCTAGGTGAGTGTAATGGGGTTGCGGTCATATTTATGATTTACTGTATGGTGGCCTAGGTTGGTGTAATGGAGTTGTGATCATATTTATGATTTACTGTATGGTTGCCCAGGTGAGTGTAATGGAGTTGTGATCAAATTTATGATTTACTGTATGGTGGCCCAGGTGAGTGTAATGGAGTTGTAATCATATTTATGATTTACTGTATGGTGTCCCAGGTGAGCGTAATGGAGTTGTGATCATATTTATGATTTACTGTATGGTGGCCTAGGTCGGTGTAATGGAGTTGTGATCATATTTATGATTTACTGTATGGTGGCCTAGGTTGGTGTAATGGAGTTGTGATCATATTTATGATTTACTTTATGGTGGCCTAGGTCGGTGTAATGGAGTTGTGATCATATTTATGATTTACTGTATGGTGGCCTAGGTCGGTGTAATGGGGTTGCGATCATATTTATGATCTACTGTATGATGGCCTAGGTCGGTGTAATGGGGTTGTGATCATTTTAATGATTTACTGTATGGTAGGTCCGGGTGGGTGTAATGGAGTTGTAATTATATTTATGATTTACTGCATGGTAGGCCTAGGTGGGTGTAATGGAGTTGTGATCATATGTATGCTTTTTATATATTACTTTGCTGTAGATGAGGATAACGTAATGACGTCCATATTTGTCAGTGCTCAAGTCGGCTGGAATTTTTGGCGTGAAGTAGACAATGGTCGCTGTGTCCTTGTTACCATTCATCTCCAGGGAGGATCATCAGATGACAATATACCTGAAGTGCTTCCTGTGTGTCCTATAGCTCCTGTATCTACCACCAGATCAACAACATCTACATCAAGAACCAGGCCAAGAATGACAACCACTAACAAATGGAACAACAAGTCAACAAGACGATCCACAGATTACTCTACGTCATGGACACAATATATACCTTCTACTGGGATGATGAATTCGAGTCATATTCAAAGTGCCATGCCTCAAATGTCACTACAGGTGACACCAACTACAAAAACTTCTGGGGCGAGCCCAGTGATGTCCTCACTCTGTTATATGATTTTCGTTTGTAGGAGAATGATATAAATATTAGTAAGGAAGGTGACGATAATGAATCTACAAAAGCAAGTAATATGCCTACTGTTGTTTTTGTTAAGTCCTTTTCTCGTTAGGTTACCTTATTTTGGTACCCTCTTGAACTTATGTCTTGCTACCGCGACCCACCACTTCAAGTGGGTAAAAATTACTCACATTTGGTTAATTTCCAACAACTAACTTACCTGCTAATAAAACATATAAAACAACCATAGTTGTGATTAGCGCTTACGTTTTTTACGCACCATGAATAAAACAAGTGTGTATTTTGTCTCAAAATCAGTAGACCTGGTGCAAATGCAGCCTTTAATGTCATATGTAATTCTGATTGCATGTCAAATTCAATTAAACAATAGATACACAGCAACACAAGTATAACAGTAATGTATATCTGCTCAGTGTACCCTTATGAACAAGATATGAGAGACCCAATTCGTGTGAAAATAAAGAACTTCCAACATAGATCGGGAACAGATGAATCAAGAGAACATACTAGAAATATGCGCTTTTGCACATCTTATGGTTTAAGGGGAGTTTGAGATGAATAGCAATACATTATAATCTGTATTTTTTTTTTTTAAAGAAAACAAATAAATAAATAAATGAATATATTTATTCTAAATACACGCCGACGCAATTGTTTCAAATATATTCTTCATCATACATTTTAAGGGAGCTGCGTTATTTAATCTTTATAAATTTAAGTGATCATGACGGATGTTTTATTTAAACGCTATTTCTATGTTATGTGTGGATAGATTTATGTATGGAAACGTACATGTAATGTGTGCAATAATAATTATAATCGTCTATTATAATGTTTGATCATGATTGAGTTTTTATTTACCTACTGGCCTTGCGAATGTATATGTTCCTTTTTAAACACTCAATAGATAAGTTACATTGCATTGCATTGCATTGCATTGCATTGCATTGCATTGCATTGCATTGCATTGCATTGCATTGCATTGCATTGCATTGCATTGCATTGCATCGCCTGCTACATTGCATTGCATGTTTTTGTACAAATATATTTTGTATTCAGATAAAACATACACCTACAATAGCCATAATGTAACATTTTGTGTTGTATTGCATTGCTTTGTGATGTGTTGTTGTATTGCCTTTTTGGGCGGGGGCCCTAGGGTAGTGGTTAGCACCGCTGCCTTTCACGCCAGAGTCCGGGGTTCGGTTCCCGGTCTCGGCGGTTTGAAAGAAACAAAATTGTTTCTTCCCCATCCACGTGTGAAAGTTAGTATTGTGGGGAGCCTCCGTGACCGAGGGGTAGCGTGCTCGGCCTCAGACCGCCAGGGCTCGAATTTCGAATCCTGTGTCTGGAGGACAGTGTCATCTCAATCATCTCACCATCCCCAGGAGGTTCTCCTGGCCCAGTTTAGCCTATATGTGCACAAAGGTGGCCTAAAGCCCGATTCATTTCATTTGTTGTATTGCGATCATTTGTCGGAGGGTTTACTCAGAACTTGCACCACACGGAAGGAGGTGTTTCATTAGACTTTTAAATTGAGAATGACGGGAGACACAAACCTTTAACCTTTTCACTACCATACATGACGGAAATTTCCGTCGTCATTCGTCAATGAAAGTAACCATAAAATGACACAAATTTTCGTCAAATATATACTACATTTATGTATTTTTCGTCATTTGAAGCTGGAAATTGCGTTAGCAATTCCAGCTTCAAATGACGAAAAATAGAACTCCTACACCAGTATATCTGGATCCTGGCATGCACTCCCGCCTGGAAGTCAAAGGGTTAATTTGACACTTCATTTCTCAAAAGGTAATCTCCCTTTCAGTTTATGCGTAAATTATCAATTCCGAGGCCATATATAACTTACTTAAATTTTAAATGAAAAAATGCTTGCATTTGAAGCATAGATATCATTATATTTCCGCCCTGTTGCTTAGTGTTTGAGCTACCTTGGGATTTGATGTGAGATTATGCAAGTCAATCATCCGCCTAGATCACATATATAGGTATGTTGTGTTTCGAGCCGATGGTTTTCCACCCCCTAATTTAAATAACAACTGAATGACGACAATGAAAATTATCGGCCGATCTTGTCGTGTGACAGGCTGAGCTATTTTCCGATTGGTCGGGGTAGAATACGACTCTTTCAGGGAACACTCTATTACAATGAACAATCACTTCATCAAAAAGTATGTGGCAGGTGGTTAATAGAATCAATGTTTACAGTCAGCATAACGTGTGTGGGACATGAAGATGGCAGGTGGTTAATAGAATCAATGGTCACATTCTGCATAACGTGTGTGGAACACAGGTGGGGTAGATGGTTAATAGAATCAATGTTTACAGTCAGCATAAGCAATTCAATTTCAATTACTAGGATTTGTAGAATTAAGTCATATCTCATTTTCACAGGTTTTGAGACATTTTCTCTCCCCGAAACTAGTGTCACACGTGTGAATGAAACCATAAATAAACCACAGACAATACACGTGTTTCTAGTCGTAAATCCCATATTTGTCAGGGAAACTCTCAGTGTACTACAATAAGACTAATCAAGATACTAATGGGTTTTTTTTAATTATTATTTTTACTAGACTGAGTTCAACGTAAAACATCTTATCTTTTTAGATCTAAGTCGGGAGATCACATATCCCCTCTCTTACATGGCAATAATTTCGCCGGTTTACCCTTGAAGCGCTGATTTTTTTATGAGAAAGATTGAGACCAAAGGTTTTTTTTAATTTGAAATCATCATAAATATCTTAGTTAGATTTTTCCGATTCATTTGAATACCTATGTTATGGGTCTACGACCATAATAAATATGTTTACTCTTACAGTGCAGGGATCAACATTAGACGTCAGAATATGACGTCTACAGACGTCAAATTCTGACGTCTAAAGTCGATTCCCGTGCTGTAAAGATTAAGTTACATTTAATTACTGCGCTTCTCCAAACGTTTTTTTTTAATGAAGTAATTTCCCCTGCTGTATACTACTCTCATTTTGTAATACATGTGTGTGTAGATTGGTCCGTGACATAACAGTACAACATATATTGGTCGGGGAGTAAGTAATCGTACATTTTTGCGTCATCATAATTCTGTTTGTGATTCAGCCCTTGTGCAGTTGTGTTAAGATAAGCAAACGATGTTCATTTCAGTGCAATATGAGGAAATACAACACCCGTGCAATAAATAAGGTGTGAGCCTTCGGGCGAACAACTTATTCGTTGGGCATGTGCTACATTTTCCCATATGGCACGAAAAATTAATAGTAGTTTTATTTTCTCACACGGTCATGTCAAATATGACATAGCTATCATACATTGCTGATCAAACTATATCAATTGTGCGATATAGGCTGATACCGATATGAGCATCATAGTCAAAACCACTGCACAGAATGCGAGATGAGCTGATACCGACATATGTCTCACCGCGAAAATTACTGCACAGAGTGCGATATGGGCTGATACCGATATGCAAATGTACGTCTCACAGTGAAAACCGCTGCACAGAGTGTGATATGGGCTAATACCGATAGGCTACGTATCATAGGTTAAACCACTGCACATAGTGTGATATGGACTGATACCGATATATGTATCATAGTGAAACCACTGCACAGAGTGCGATATGGGCTGATACCGATATACGTATGAGAGTGAAAACCACTGCACAGAGTGCGATATGGGCTGATACCGATATACGTCTCATAGTGAAAACCACTGCATAGAGTGTGATATGGACTGATAACAATATATGTATCATAGTGAAAACCACTGCATAGAGTGTGATATGGCTCATACCGAAATACGTATCATAGTAAAAACACTGCGCTTAGTGTGATATGGATGATATTGATATGAGTAGCATAGTGAAAACCACTGCACAGAGTGTGATATGCACTGATATCGATATAAGTATAATATTGAAAACCACTGCAGAGAGTGCGATATGGGCTGATACCGATATACGTATCACACTGAATATCACTGCACATAGTGTGATATGGACTGATACCGATATACGTATCACAGTGAAAACCACTGCACATAGTGTGATATGGACTGATACCGATATACGTCTCGCAGTGAAAACCACTGCACATAGTGTGATATGGGCTGATACCGATATACGTCTCACAGTGAAAACCGCTGCACATAGTGTGATACGGACTGATACCGATATACGTCTCACAGTGAAAACCACTGCACAGAGTGTGATATGGACTGATACTGATATACGTCTCACAGTGAAAACCACTGCATAGGGTATGAGAATCGGCTATCGATAGATTTGGAAACTTTGGCAAGTTTATTTGACTGGATACCTCCCGACCAGGGGATATTTTTCCTTCTCTTTCACACACAGAGACTCAGTTAGCACACAACATTTGCATAATATTTATACAACGTCGGCCCAACGTCTTCGACGTTGGTCCAACATTGTACAAATGTTGTACAAATGTTGTGTGTTTGCTGGGAGAGATCACTAACTGTAATCCAGGTCACATCCAGAGATGTGGTGATGCAGCTCCTTTGATAAGTTGGTGGCGGTGATCTCGTCCCAGTCCCTTGATGTGGTCATTTAACCTCTATGGCCATTCAGGTTTGCATCAGAGCTGTACCCGCAGCACATAAATGGCCTGTTTGACGTTTCTTCACCTGTTTTATTACCAGCCGGCCTCTTGTAGACAGTCGTCGGTTATTGGGGAGTGTCTTCTGATCTCTTGCTTTTTCTACTTAACTTGTATCCGCCTTCTCAATTAAGTGTTTTATTACCAGTCTTCGGGGGCACTATTCGATCTCCCGGGGGTGGGGATGGCGGGGGGGGGTGGAGTATTTGTAGCGTACAAATTATTATTCAACCCGGCTCGGTAGTATATGCCCTTATGTATTTTCGTACAAAATGTCTGTTAAAAGTGTTTTTTTTGTTTATTCCCATTTGAAACATAGTAGTGATGAGAAAAAAAGGGATTGCATTTTTTCTAACTCTTTAAATCTATGAAAATTGACTAAATCCAAAATGGCCACCATGTTTCCAAGATATTATCTATTTCACCATAACTTTTGAAATAATGAACACAAAGTATAATATGTATAATATATCGATTTGTATAGTTTTTAAGACAAGAAAACTGATAACACCATTATATTTTATAAATAAACAGTTTAAACACGATTTTTCTCGATTTCAACAAAAAAATATAAAAGCATAGCATATGACATGTGCTACGTGTCCTAGAGGTTGTGTGCTAGGCCTTAGACGCAATTTATGATATTGTGTGGAGGGCAGTGCAATCTGATACATCTCACCATGCTCAGGAGGTTATTCCCCTATAGGGGGTGGGGCACTAGGTGAAAATTTGGGTTCGGTGTGCAGAGAGGATAGTCAAAACCTTAGTCTTGAATATACATTTGTAGCCAAAAATATACCTTTGAACATACAAATTTTGCCGCAAATAACTATGCCCTATACAGTTTCGGGCGAAAAGATATCATTTAATAGGCCTATACAGAGTTGGACGATAACACACCATTTCTAAATAGACAAAATGTTCGGGATAGCCTAAAAGTTTTAACAAACAATCTGTCACTGTCTAAAAAATGAAAACTCTGCTTTTTGTACAGCACACTCATCTAGGCGTAATGTTCGAGACACAAAGCAGCCTTAGAATAAACACATGATACAGCTGGGTTATTTTATTGACCCTTGAATATGCAGTACATGTGATTTTCATACCCTTAGATATACCAAAATTGTAACCTCTTGAAAATACAGGAATGGTACAGCTCTATAATACACCATGTACACTAGAAGTTATCCTGGTCCAGTTTAGTCATAATTTATATGTGCAAACAAGTGGCCGAATATCCCGGTCATTCGCGCACTTATTTACTCATTTATCCCCCATGATAATGATATATATTATTATCAAATTTCTAAAATATTATTCAAATAATTACCATTTTTTTATATATTACATAAACATTATTTTCAATGGAAATACCAAAGGCAGTTACTAAAATGACATCCTGGCACAAAGTAATTTTCAGTTTGTTTTAATGACAATATATAACGATAATGTAGAAGTTTAAACAGTCTGTGATTGAAACGTCAATATCACATTTTTGAGCCTCCACTCTAGGCGTGACCTCAAACATGTCGAACATGAAGTTATATAATTATAGTATTAGGAATTCTGCCAAAAAGCACGTGAAGAATACAATTTTTTTTTAAATTTGAGCAGTCAAATAATGTAATAATTAGAAATGACGAAATTTATTAAACTGTTATGCTTACCACTCATGTAACTTGATTTACTTTATGTTACTAGCACCATGTTATATGTGCATAGATTCATGCAATGATTGTATAATAAGTGATTTATAATTATAATTTCATCTGCCTGATTCACCTACTTCATTTATCTGATATAACAATACCAGTCAGAATATTTTTTATTATATTGCTGATTATATTATTGGAACTATCATTTCTCTAAATATATATCAAAAAAGAAAATAATTAAAAACAAAGTATGTTTAGGGTGTTTCTGAGAGTGGTTCTCCGGATCAACTCTTAAAAAGAGGCTTCGACTCTGTGCGTACTGAGCTACCATTGAATTAAAGATGCATAACTGTTTTGTTTATTTTGCTAGAAATAACTTAAAATGTACAAAACAATCATTCATATTTTTATAAAGGGTTTATAAATGCATTAAAACTGTGTAAATGAAGTGGAATTAGTTCACCATGCGATACACTATCAAGTGATATGAAGTAGTAAATTGGTCCGTCTGTACAATTTGTAGGTAATGGTGGCAGAATTATGGGCCAATATAATGTGGCACTGGGCCCCCATCAAGCCGACCTAATATCAAACAGAGACGTTGAACCGAATTGGGCTAGCGTTGGGCCAGCGCCGTAGACGACGAGCCAACATTATGCCTACATTGTTTCAATGCCACGTTTTATCCGGGATACCAAACGACGCAAACCGCCGGTTGGTGTCTTGAGACTAGGACAGTCAGCCTCGGTTACAGTAAAGGCCGATTATTTTGAAATTATTTTATTTTACCGCATTTCGCGATTTACATGACTGCGTGCGACGACTTACGATAAAATAAAATAGAGTCTGATAATGTCTAATAGCATTTTGAATATATTTTGAAATGCCTATGAGTTATCGAGTAAAAACCTGCCAATGTTTTTCAAGAAAATCACGAAAGTCAGAAGTGTGAAAAATACGGTTTACGTTGACTGTTTTTGGCGGTAATTCTCGCACGGTCGGAATAGACTGTCTAAGTGAGGGCCAAAGGCTGGCACACACTTAAACATGGTAAAAGCACCAAAAAGGAAAGTTATATTTTCAAGTCAGTGACATTCTCCACCCAGGGTCCGTAAATTAAACATGACATTATATGCATATTTCATCCTTATCGCACAAAGTAAGAACAGATATGCCTATTAAAATGATATGACAAAATCAACAGTGCATTGTGAAATGCATCTATCATCACGTCAAAAATAAAAATAATGTTGAATCTGTTCCATTCTCTTTAATGATGCTTGTTATCTGCCACTTGGTACTTTCAAATATACAGACAGTGTGGATTACTCCGCTGTGATTGAGTTTGTTTTGGTGGGGCAACAATATTAAAAAACAACAAACTTAAATCCTTAATAACTCAGTAACCGGAGCAGTAAAATAAAAAAAATAAAACAACATTCTCCATGGACTAATCTTTTGAACAAAATAAACAAAACAGTTATGCAGCTTTAACTTCAAACACACTAAAATGTCGAGTACATTTTTCAGACATACGTGCCACAAGGATACATTAGGCCTGCTCCTAACTTACATTCCAGGAATTTCACAACAGCAATGCCAGATCCAGACCAGACGGCACTGCCGCCTTTTGCCATCACACCAATGTTAGTTTCAACTGTACCAAAATTCGAAGAGAATTATAGGCCTAGCTACAATAATGAATTGAATGCTGCAAATGAATGAAATATCTTTTGCGGAGGATAATTTAGACTTGTATGACAACTAAATGGCAGAATTCCATAAAAATTGTTTTATGTATATTGAGCTATTATTGGACTTTGCAATGACCTTAGATTGTCCTTGGTAGGATATTTCTTTGTTACTGTAAAGGCCAACCCTACAACCCGAACCGATATAAATCTTTATTTTCTATAGCACATGCCTACCCCTTTCCATTAATGTGTAAAACATTACTTTTTTTGCGTCAAATTGTGCAAGTGCTTTGGGACGGGTGTGAAAAAAAACTAGTATGGTATGACCTTGTTGTTGACTTTTTACAAATAATCTATATATAGCACCGCATTATTAATACCTATAAGCATCTGTGTAAATATCTAATTATAACAAAATAGTTCAGTTATTCTTCCACTCTTCGAATTTATTATGTAACATGACATCATTTAACATTTTGGTCTCTAGAAGTGTTAGTTGTACAGTTGACGTCTTGCAATTGAGAATTAAAATTAGGATATATCAGATTGGAATTAATTTATAAAGATTTTTCTTTAATATGACATTGAAATGACATTATAAAGCCCCCATCGAGTACGGGACACTCAGTGTATCCGAAAAATTACACCTTCTTGATCGATTGGTTTATTTTCCAACCTATCCTGCAGTTGGTTATGTTTATGGGTGGTGCGTAGGATTACAACACAATTATATAATAAATAGATGTGCCCGTATGTAATTTATTTGGGAATATATATAATAAAGCTTATCGTAGCATTTTAAGCATTATACTGATATTGAATGATGGTAGGATTTGTTTAATTGTAGTTCCTGATAAAAATATTATGGCTTGTGGCTCAAAATATAACTTAAAGCTGCATGACTGTTTTGTTTATTTCATTCAAACGATTAATCTATGGAGAATGGTGTTTTATTTTTTTTATTTTACTGCTCCGGTTACTGAGTTATTAAGGATTTAAGTTTGTTGTTTTTTAATATTGTTGCCCCACCAAAGCAAACCTGCTCACAGAGTAAGACATACTGTCTATATAATCAGGACATTAAAAGTACCAAGTGGCAGATAACGGTCATCATAGAAAAAAGAGAGGAAGTCTTTTAAAATTATTTTTATTTTTTAAGTGATCATAGGTACATTTCACAGTACAACGTGTATTGTCTCATATCAGTTAGACATATCTAGAAGTTATTACTTTGTGTGTTATGGATGATATCTGCATGTAATGTCATGTTTAATATCGGTACCGGTATAGAGTATGTCACTCACTTGAAAAAAAAAGAACTCTATTTCAGTATGGTGCTTTTAAGCGTGGGCCAGCATCAGAGCCTTTGGCCCGCCATTAAGACGCTCTCCCCAGACCGTGAGAAATTGTACTCAGAATAACCATCAAATTCAGTGATGTAAATCATCGTTTTCGCTCTTTGGATTTTCGTGATTTTCTTGAAAAACATTTGCATTTTTATATTAGGTATCTCATGGACATTTCAAAATATAGTCAAAATGCTACTAGACAATATCAGACTTTATTTTATTTTATCGTAAATCATCACATGCAGTGATATACATCGCGCTATGCAGTAAAATAAAATAATATTGAAAAACATCAGACTTTACTGTAACCGATTTGACCCAGTATCCGACATCTAACCCAGTATCTCAGCTAACACAGGCATTGATCCAATGGCAGAATAATGCTGCCCATCGTCTGCCGTATTGGCCCACCATTATGCCGATTCAGTTCAACGTATGTGTGTGCTATTAAGGGGGTGGTTTCGTGCTGGCCAATGTAACATTATATCGGCCAATAACCTTACCGCCATTACATGAATATTGTACACACACCGAATCACTACTTCATAATACTTGATGGTGTACCACATGGTGAACTAATTCCGCTACATTTCCCCAGTTTTAGTGCATTTGCCTGTGCCGCATATATTCGTGTTTTCATTTTTTATTAGCACATTAAGTACCGCATTTTAAATATGTTAAAGATAAAACGTGACATCAACCAGCAAGATTTGAAAAGAGTTGACCGCCATTTTGACAAATCTGAATAATTTTCGCTCACTTGAAGTTGTGGATCGCGTGAGCGAGACACCATTTCAAGTGGGTGAACATTCAAATAGAATAATTTGGTGGTTAAAGGGTTAAAGCGCGGAAATATTGTTAGGCCCTCACGATGCATTAAACAGCATTTTAAATTCCTTAAAACAGACTTAATTTTCTAGCAACTACACTCTAAAAAATATAGGTTCTTTCAAAAGAACCCTCCAGTACTTTTACCATGCAACCCAAGGGTTCTCCAAGGGTTGCATGATAAAAGTACTAAAGGGTTTCTTCTAGAGAACCTATATTGTTTAGAGTGTAGGGGTTTTAAAAACTGGCTTGTCAATACATGGCAATTCTCTTTAATTGTTCACCCACTTCAAATCATCTTCATCCGCTACAAGTCGAGAATTGCGAAAGCAATTCGCGGCTTGTAGTAGATGAAGATGACAATGGTAAACTCAGGCTTAAAAGGGTTAAGCCAAGAAAACAAAGAGGTTTTTTCAATTTAAAATCATCATAAATGTCTTAGTTAGCATCTTCATCCACCACAAGTCTGGACCGTTCTTAGATGTACGATGCCGATGTCTAAACACGGTCCGCGAACTTAAATAATATAAAAATTGTAATTCAAATGAAGCGGAAAAAGCTAGTTAAGACATTTATATTTATTAAAAAATCAAAAAAGCACACATTTAGTCTTCATGGCTTATACACAAATAATTCCGCGTTGTAAGGGTTGAAGCTGATCCCCCGTATGCGACACTGTCTCAACCTTAGCCTTTTGATAGCTAAGGCCACTATGTTTTTTCTCTGTTTTAGATGAGCGCGCGCATTAGATTTATGCCGCGCATTACCAAAAAAACATGTGTTTTTTTCTGTCCAGCGCGCGCATCATAATGTTGACGATTTCGGGAAAAACCAGTCAATTTCGGGGGATAAAAAATACATTCAGAATAAAAACAAGTTCATTTCGAGAGATAAAAAATATTTTTCCATCAATGTTTTTTTTGCTTGTTTTTGTCGTCGCCCTCATTAACTTTTTTTAAAATAGGTCAAAAGGTTTTTTATTTCGTCGCCCTCAATAACTTTTCCAGAAATAGGTCCAATGTTTTTTTTATTTGGTCGCCCTCATTAACTTTTTCAAAAATAGGCTCAATGTTTTTTTTTCTTAAAGGGACCCCTTGGGATGAGACATTTTCAATGTTGTCAATTTTGAAAATTTAACTTATATGAAGCCATATAGCCTACTGATCCCAACTAAAAATACAAAAAAGTCAAAAAACAATTTTAAAGCTCCGAAAAAGAGTGAAATAGTTATATTTCCAGGTCGTATATTGCCATTTAAACAAAACAAGTCAGCAATATGCAGCACTTCATACCACATATTCCCACGTCTTGGCCGTGGAGATCAAAGCAATCGCCGCTAATTGGTGTCTGATTGGTGTTTTATAGTCAGGACATGAGGTGATACACCTGCAACACTTATTGTCTGCCCAACGCTGGGCCGACGGCATCAACATGTGGCCCAGTGCTGTAGGAACATTCAATCGTCCTTCACCATGTGTTTAGGTATACAAAAAGGTTTGTTTGGTTTTAAGCGGTTTCATGGAAATATTAATAAGAAATATTTATAAAAATCTAAAAACTCTGAAGAAAATAAAATCATGATCTGGGGGATACACTACTTCATTACAAAACTAAAAACGAAAATTGATGTCATCCCAAGGGGCTGCTTTAAATATTCCCCCCCCCCCTCCCTCATTAGATTTTGGATTATTGCTGATCTAAAACAGAGAAATTAAACATAGTGGCCTAAGCGAGAATATAACAGGTACCCACGAACAGGGAAAACAGGGAAGACAGAGACATTATTTCCCTGTGTTTTCTTCAAGGGAAAACACAGGGAATGTCGTAATTTTGTGAAATGCAGGAAAAAACATAGGGATTTTATCTGGTAGGGGTAACGATTGTCGTTACAGAAAATGTGTTCCAAGTCTTGTATTCTACCTCCGACCAATCGAAGAGTGGTTCAGCCTGCTACATGACGAAATCGACCAATCACCGTTGTCATTCAGTTGTTATTGAAATTAGGGGGTAGAATACGAGACTTGGGCCGAAAATGTTGTGACTGAGAGTGCTATCTCAAAACACTAAAAAGTTGTTGACAAAAATTATGCACTTTAATTTGTCTCTCATCCTCACACCTGAATCTTCGTATACATAGCCTACCCTACTCTACATTAAGGTGCGGTGTAGCGACTAAAAGGGCTGGTGGAGAATGTGATGTCTAGCAGAATCTGACGTCAATAGACTTCAGATTATGACGTTTAATGACGGTCGTCGCACTGAAAGAATTAAAAAAATTATAATGGTCGTGAACCCATAACAATGGTATTAAAATGAAGCCGAAACAACTCACTTAGACATTTATCATGATTATGATTCCAAAATTGAAAAAATATCCTTTGTTCTCTACATACAAATATATACAAATATTGCATCATTATTAGTGTTACCTCAGCGAGTAAAGGGTTAAGCTAACGTTGGGAAAATGTATCCTTTAATGCTTAGCCGGCTGGGCAATCAGACGTGGCTCGCTATTGAGGTGTCCACCTTACATTGTCCACTAACACCCGGTGACAATTCCAATTTACCACAGGAAGCTGAAGTCTGCTGCGCATGCGTAAGCTGCCGTCTCCCAGTGGGGCACTTCCTGACAAGTGATAGACTTGTCTGAGAACGCATGCGTGACATCCTTCTCCGCCTAATGGCTTCTCAACCTTTCAATCTCAAGGTCAATGACTCTCCCGTTATTCTCCTTTTCACCATAATATTGTGTGTGTAATAAATGTTATGCTAAGTACAAACTCGTCTCAATTAAGTGTTGTGCTAGGATCCTCACCGATTGATGATATTTCGGTCAAATATTCGTATTTGGAAACGCACGTTTGAAAGGATACAAACATCTGGCTGTCAGAATAAACCTCACACTCAGCTATTAGCTGTTTAAAGACAAAAGGCAGTATCTGCTAACCTTACAAGTAAGCAGATACTGAAAGAGGAGTGTCCCTCATTGCTGGATAAAACAAATGCCATAAGAAAGAGGTGGGCCCCTCATTGCGTAATGAAACAACTCGAATATTTCGTTGATATATGTGGTCTCTAAATCTCCATGGCTACACTGAGCTCTCACTGGAACACGTGAACAAATTATCCAATGTCTGTTTAGTGTTTGCGCAGCGTCGCAGTCCAAACCACCCCCCCCCCCCCAACCCACACACACACACATCGCTGATTATTGGAGTTCGCATAACAAAGACAATCATCCGACCATCCAAACGTTTTTCAATGTTCTGTTACCGTGGCAAGCAGAGGTTTCGCAATGTGAGCCAGGTGGCATATTCTTTCTTGGTAATCAACCCGTGTGGTGCTGGAACCGTTTATATACGGCTAATTTCAAGCACGTTTTATATCAAATGAAATATCCCTGAATTTGATAAAATAGTTTGTGGCAGATGCCCAGGTAATCCAATAATTCAATATTGTAGATGGCTATTTTTCACAAAAATAAATATTTTTCGTAATTTTATACTATGTATAGGCTAAAGCCCGATGAGCTCTACATTCAAAGGTAAGAATGTGAAACTACGACGGTTTTAACTGACTTAAAACACACTCGAATATAATGAGGATCACTCATAATCAACAGCTCGGTCACACCTGACTGATCTTAATACCATAGGCCTACCATGATAATTTAAAAATACTTAGTCAACAATAACTCTCCATTGCCGGCTTAGAATGTAGTGGTCGCACAAAAAAAATAAAGTAGTGGTGTGTTTTAAATCCTCTCAAAACATATGCAGTCGCATTGAATGCTGGATAGAGTGCGCTCCGGGCTGGGGTAATGTTGGATAAGAATACACGCAGATATAAGGTACATGTTTATCTTATGTTTGTTTGTGTATATGCGCCTGTATTTACAATAGAAAAAGTATCAACACGGTGTTTGTTGTAACATTGAAATGGGGTTAGTATAAACATGACATTTATTTATTCATCCCGCCATAAAAACGCAGTGGTAGGATTACATTTTTATTTGTCAAACTTTGCATCAACTGATGAATGGCTTTGTTTTAGCTGATGACTGGCTTCCCATCGATTTCAAAGAAGCTTCAAACTAAACAATAATAATTAATTCACAAAAAAGGTTGCGGTAGATGCTCATTGATTTAAATAATTTAATCTTGGTAATAAATAAAAATATTTTCGTCATTTGAGATTGGAAATGGCGTTACCAACTCCAGCTTCAAAGGGAGAAAACAACGATACACAACTCCAAGTGGGTGAGAATTACTCATATTTTATTAAATTTAGACTATACATTTGCAAATCTAGATTTTTAAAGACATATTTCGTTCCCTATAACAGCAATTTAAAAGACTAATACAATGGATTAAAAACGACCATAGTCGTGCTGCGCAGTGTAAGGGTTAATACGGAAGGCAGTGAAACATCACATCTGTATAATTATCTGCCCTACTGGATGCGGTCACCACGTGATGAGTGACCATGGTGACCCCTAGAGATGACCTTGTATAAGAGCCATGTATAATTGCCTCACAGATTGACCTGTGCTATACATTACACACTGTCTGTATAATCAGGACAATAAAAGTACCAAGTGGCAGATAACAATCATTATTGAAAAAAAGTGGAAGTTTTTTAATATTCTTCTTATTTTTCAAGTGGTCATGGATACAATTCACAGTAAAAAGTGTAATATCTCATGTCATTTAGACATGTCTAGGAGTTATTACTTTGTGTGATATGGGTGATATATGCATATAATGTCATGTTTAATTTAGGTACCGATATGGAGAATGTCACTCACTTGAAAAATAGTACTCTATTTCAGTATGGTGCTTTTATATGTGGGCCAGCATTTGAGCCATTGGCCCGCCATTAAGACGCTCCCCCCAGTCCGTGGGAAATTGTTGGCGGAATTAGCGCTAAAATTCAGTGATGTAAATCATCTTTTTCGCTCTTTTAATTTTCGTGATTTTCTTGAAAAACATTTTGTATTTCTTTATTCGGTATCTCATGGGAATTTAAAAATCTAGTCAACATGCTACTAGACAATATCAGACTTTATTTTATTTTATCGTAAATCATCATATACGGTGATATAAATCGCGCTATGCGGTAAAATAAAATAAAATTGAAAACATCGGACTTTACTGTAACCGATTCCCAACAGTTGTTTGACCTAGTCTCAGGACGTCTACAACTGGTTAAATGGGCTTTGTATCTCAGCTAACACGGGGCATTGATCCAATGGCAGACTAATGTCGACCCGTCGTCTGCGGTACTGGCCCAACATTATGCCAGTTCAACGTCTAGTGCTTGCTATAAGGCGGTTTGGTGTTGTCCAATGTAACATTATATTGGCCCATAACCCTACCACTATTACATACATATTTAGTGCATTTATAGGGCCTTTAAGACAACATGAATGATTGTTTTTTACTTTTTAGGTTATTTTTATGGAAATAAACAAAACAATTATGCAGCTTTAGTCCGCCCTTCATTTTCCTTTATTACTAATAATGAACGCTTAAGAGGTAATTTAAATAGAACTTTCAGGAGCAATAATAACAATTTTGATAATAATTAGAACTATGTTGTCCCAATAGAAATATTAACTTATATTAATTTAATGAACAAATACAGCTCTCAAATAAAGCACATATTCACAATTCTACTAATTCTAGTTTTTAAACGCCTAACATTTTTTACGCCTAACATTTTTTTCGGGATTTTATTAACAGTTTTATTTTTAATGGCATATTTCAAAGCATAACACAATGTTCAAACATGTTAACCTTTACAGCGATAAATTAAATTGTTTCATTTTTCGCCCACTCGATGTAGTGTCTCGCTTCCGCGACCCAAAGTTTCAATTCGGTAAAAATTATCCATATTCGTTTAATTTGAGACCAAAAATTTGCTCATCTTGGATGTTTAAACATTGATTTTATTCCCAAATAATTTGTGATTTGATATTTAAACGACTACGGCGCGCCTAGCGGTGTGAGGGTTGAAATGTTCTAAAATATTTACATGTACTTAATTTATTAACTCTTATCCTGCTGATCACGACCATTGTCGTTTTCAATTTGTTTTATTTGTTGATCAAATCAATGATATTGGGAAAAAATGATGTATTTAAACACCTGGATTTGCAAAAGATAGATCTAAAATTAAACAAATATCAGTAATTTTCACCTTCTTGAAGTTGTGGGTCGCGGTAGCGAGACACAATTTCAAGTGGGTTTAAATTTGAATAAATTAACTTAGCAGGATATGTGTTAAGTAAAGTACATATTCTGCCGGATCGAGTGACCTAATCAGGCTAAATAAAACTCCACAGACTTCACTGTGACCAATTAACCTGGTTCACATGGGTTATAGCAGATTGTGTTTGTGCGGTGAGGCCTTGTTAATGGCGCGTCGAGCACGTGACCAGCATAGACTCGACATAGGCTAATGATTGCTACCATACCTAACTCAGATTCTGTGTCAAATTATCATGGTAGGGCTCAAAGCGTGCAAGACGCAGGGTCGTTTGCAGGGGGAGGGTTTTAACCATCCCCAAAATGCGTTGTACTGTTGGGTAAACCAAACATTTTTATTAAAGGTGATCTATCACCCCTTATATGGTATGAATAATTATGTCCTTATATGTGGTGATTGGCTATCATGTTCAGAGGGTCACATGATATCCAATCGCCCCATATAAGGAAACACTTGTGCCCCATCTTGTGGCAACTTTGATTTATTTGTCACAAATTTATTCATACCATATAAGGGGTGATAGATCACCTTGAAAAGAAGTCCATTTTACATCTACATTGCACCAGAATTCACCATTTAGAGCCTTTTTTTTAAAAACATTCTGTGCGAGCTGCCACCTACCCCCCCCCCCCACTATTAATGGATGGTCGTCCAGTAAACCCCATAATGTTAGACTGGATACGGCCCTGAGACGCAGTTCAAATTAACACATTGATTTATCAAATCGTCCCCTTGGATATGAAAGGCAGGGTGTATCTGCCTTTTTTTTTAAGTAGCATATACACCGTTTCATAACTAAGGAGACGAAATAATGGTTCTATGCGGTACTACACAAGTGGAACATAATAATAATAATAATAATAAATAAACATTTATATAGCGCCATATATCTGTAGCACAATCATAGGCGCTTCACATGTGGTAAATTGTCCAGTCACTGTAGCGTTTATTTAAAAGTAAAAAATATGTATGAAAAACGGTATAAAAAAGTATAGATTTAAAAACCACTTAAAAGTGTATCTTCGCTGAGGCATTTCACAGATATTGGTAAATTAACGGAAAGCCGCTGTGAACAGGTAAGTTTTGATGTATGACTTGAATTTACTGAGGGTATTGTTTTCGCGCAAGTTCTTTGGCAATTTGTTCCAATCTACAGCAGCAGCGAAAGAAAAGGCTCTCTCTCCGAATGTTTTTGTGTTGGTTTTTGGAACAACTAAATACCCTTCTCCTTCAGATCGGAGATTGCGAGTTGGTATGTAGGGGGTTAATAAGTCTGTGATATATTGAGGAGCCTTGCCCTTTAGAGCACGCTGTGTTGTCAGTAAAATTTTGTAAGTTATGCGGTGCTCCACTGGAAGCCAGTGGAGTTCCTGTAGGATTGGAGTGATGTGTTCATATTTCCGACGGAGAGTTAGTGATTTGGCTGCCATGTTTTGGACCTTCTGTAGTTTTTTAAGAGATGACGATGGTAGGCCGTACAGAAGTGAGTTACAATAATCTAGTCGCGATGTAATAAAGGCATGGATTAGCTTTTCTGCTGCATTCTGTGTCAGATATTTTCGCACATCAGCGATGTTTCTAAGCTGTTTTTTGATCGTTCAATTGCAGTTTGTTTTCCGCCATTCATTGTCGGATTTCAGATACACATTCCTGGATGGTTCGAAATGCTTCTGCTTGAGATTTAAAGTCCTTCATTTTAAAAAATATATATGTTTGTGTGTCATCAGCGTAGAGGTGTATCTCAAGATTATGACGCTTAGCAATAGCTCCAATTGGTGATGCGTAGATAGTAAATAGTATGGGTCCCAAGACGGATCCCTGAGGAACCCCATACTGGAGATCTGCTGGTTCTGATTTGGTGCCGTTGATGACTACAGATTGTGACCTTCCGCGGAGATAAGAGTTCATCCACGCTAAGGCTGTTCCGGATAAACCAAGATTATCACGTAGACGTTTAATAAGAATGTCATGGTCTATGGTGTCGAACGCGGCAGAGAGGTCGAGAAGTACCAGAAAGACACCACAGCTCTTGTCCATTGGTACCAGTAGATCGTTTTGTACTTTCAATAATGCTGTCTCTGTACTATGATAACAGCGGTAGGCAGATTGTTTTTTCTCGTACAGGTCGTGCTTCCTCATATATGATGTCAGCTGGGCTGCGACGACCTTTTCTAGAACTTTAGATGTATATTGCAGGTTGGACACTGGTCTGTAGTTGCGTAATACTTCTGTGTCAAGATTCGTCTTTTTCAGCAGGGGACGCACCAAGGCTGACTTGAAACTGGTTGGAAACGTTCCTGAAGCCAGTGATTTATTGATGATCTGCGTAATAGTAGTAGTAGTGTATCTGTCTTTTTCAAAAGCCAAGCTGGTAAGGGATCCAGGCTGCAAGACTTTTTAGGTGAATTCTTGATGATCTTTAATATTTCTTCATTGGTCATGAGTGTAAATTTTGATAGACCTTCACCCAGAGAGCTTGTGATTGGTGACAGAATAGTGTGACGGACAGTTAAGTTAATCCAGTCCAGTTGAGAACGTATGCTTGTTATTTTTTCGGTGAAGAAAATGCAGAATTTATCAGCCAGATCCTTGCTGGAATCATGCGCGGGCAGAAGTGCTGGCCCCTTACGATGGAGTGACTCATTCATGACCTTTCTTCTGACCTGAACCACATGTTTCTATCTTTACACAAAATAACACGATATAGTCAAGGTCAAACATACCATACCTTAGCCATTGAAGAGGCGCAACATAAAACCACGATCAAACATACAACACAGCGCAATGGCGTCATAGAGACGCAATATGTAAGATATGCGTCAGACCCACTATTTCAGATAGATGTTATTGTGATACTTTGGAAATCTAATGTCACTGACCGAAGTGTTGTATCCCACTATATTAAAATAAGCAGATGATGGGAAGAATCAGTTGATTTTGTCACGTGATTTTATACAGTCGTCAATTTGTGAATAAACAGACCACAATCCCTTGTAATTTCACTATTTCACAATGACTAAGAGCGGAGCCACAGGCGTCACTGTTATGAGAGTGAACTTGTAATAGATGGCTATGTGACCTTGACCTGTGTTAGCTATACCCAATGATGTGTGGGCATGGTTCCCATTGCGGAATTAATCCTCTCGCGATTTTGTCACTAAGAGCAGAATGTGACATAAAGCCACATTCACCCATCACTGAAACATACGTGACCTTGGTGGACCGTGTGCATCTTTACGTTTGACCTTGACGAGTGACCTTGTTAACTGTAGCTCTCCGCATCAGACGACCTTGGGCATTGTGTGGCCCAGTTGATTCAGCGTAATGTGGTGATTTATTCTAAGGGATCTCATTTTCCACAGACGTGTAATACGATAGACTTCAGGAAACACAAAGGACGCATTAGATTGGTGATGTGGCATAATACAGAGGTTAGTGGAACAACAACTGTCAAATCATCACATTCACCCTTTTAACGCTGAAATATTTGTGTATAAACCATGAGGATCAAAGGTTTTTCTAATTTAAGATCACCATAGATGTCTCAGTTAGCTCTTTCCGCTTCATTTCAATACCTATGGTACAGGTCTACGGTCATTAGTAATATTTAAATTATTTCAGTGGGGTGACCGTCTTCATACGTCAGAATCTGACGGCTGATAAAACGCTGCATTATAAAATTGAAATTCCCAACCACATGAAGCTGTGGTTCAAATAAATAAAATGAATCTTTAACCCGTCACCTTCTAAGTTATTTTATTTATATTCTCATACACTTGAAGTTGTCACTCGCTGCCGCGACCCACAACTTCAAGTGGGTGACAATTACTCATAATTATTTGTTTATTTTGAAACCAAACATTTGAAAATCTTGAATGTTAAAAGATTTATTTCTTTCCCAACCATACAGTCAGTCAGAGACTGCAAACCTACGCCGAAATTATTGATCGTTATCCTAGATCCGAATTGTGGCCGATGTGGATCATCCCAAAATATCATGAATTAGTCCTTGGCCCGAGACACATGTCTGGTAACATTCTTGATGCAAATCCGTGCGATCTGGATCGGATCTGGAATGAAGGCTTTAACCCTTTAACCGCCAAATTGTTTAATCTGAATTTTCACCCACTTGAAGTTGTGTCTCGCTGACGCGATCCACAACTTCAAGTGAGTGAAAATTATTAAGATTTGACAAAATGGAGGTCAACTGTTTTCAAATATTGCTGACTGATGTCACAGTTTATCTTTAACATGTTTAAAAGGTGGTACTTAATGTTCTAATAAAAAATGAAAACACCGAATATATATGCGGCACCGGCGGTTAATCCTGCATCCTGGATCCGGATCGTAATCCGAATCATCACCAAAATCTAATCGTTTGTTCCTTGTCCCGAGACACACTTCTGGTACAACTTTTATGCAAATCCGTTCATGCTTATTAAGTAATCCGACAAACAGACAGACAGACCAACCAGCCAGACCAAAAACATAATCTTCCAGGCAAAGTTAATGACAGTGATTTAATCGGCTGAAAGACGGGTTTAAAACGACTAGAGTTTATGATGATCAATTTTAACTATGATTAATTGGTTATTGCTGATAATTAAATAATACATTATTTCACAGTTTTCAAAAAAATGTCTGACTCAACTAGGATTGTATTACATGTATCACACTCAACTGTCCCACAAGGTGCCCATATATATAAGTTGAATAATGGTTGCAGTGTAGATAACTTAGTCCCACTTGACACAGATATGTTGTTGATTTCAATTCCCACGAGCAAATGTGTACCTTACTTATGACAATTTCACTCAGCCGATTCACTGTGTTCATCGGTTGGTTCATCTTCGTCTATCAAGTTGTCTGCTACAGGCAGACTCCTTGATATCGCCAAGGAATATAGAAAGGAAAGTATTTTCTATATTCCTTGATATCACACATATGTGCTATAAGTACACGACCCCCGTCCTCCCTGGCCAACTCAGACAACCGAGACAAGATGACCTGAGTGTGACCTTCCACACTGCAGACAGTAAACCGGTGACGTTATAATAACTTTTCAAGTTGCTCGCACCCCTCCTGTTTGTGCAGCTTTAGCGCACCCCTGTTGTCAAGGTCAAACCAGTGGTCTGACTGCCAGACTTGATGCGGCAAGATGCGGTTGGTTACACCAATCAATTATAACCAATTATCGATTATGAAATTCCAACCAATTCCCATCTGTAAACTAGTTTAACCTTATTAGCAGGGACCGTCAGATACGTCTATATACGTCAGATTCTGACTTGCCGGCACTGGAAGAATTGCAACAAAAGGCATAATGACAGTGGACCCATATTCAAATGAAGCAGGAAGAAATAACTAAAATATTCTGTTTAAACTCCTTTTCGTCGACTAAAAATGCATAATTCTCGCTCCAATATTTAATTTCAGATAATGTACATGTACTTGGATATTTTATGACATAAATACATTTACATTAACCACACTTGAGATGGGAATTATGTAGTTATTCATAGCTCAATGTGAATACATATGAAAAAGAACACATCGGTGCTAGGAGTGCTAAATTGACGGAAAGTAATTGGTATCATAATTAATATCACTGAAAATTTCCTCTTCCATAAGAATGGATTTTTTTTTTCTATTTAACCAGTTTTTCACTCACTTAACGTTGAAATTTCTATCTTCTTCATAAAGAAATAATCAATGATTTTCATCGATCACCTGCTGCATAGAGCATAGCGACATTTCAACACATGATAGAAAATACGATTGTTAATTTAAAGGTGTAGTCAACTGTCAAAACTCGCGGGACAAGGGTCCCCCAGAAGGCAATAGTGCCCGTGGGTAAGCCAAGGCCCTATTCCATAATAATACTAAATATGCGTTTCATACCCAAAGCCTCATTAAGAGCAAGTTCTCAAATCACAGCAAGTTCATATATACTTGAGCGACATCTATGAGTTAATAATTCAAAGCCCTTCTCTTTTGCCCCTACTTGGTCGCCTACTTGCAAACAAACTGACTGTATTACTGGGGGATTTGGAAACTGCTTGACCCCCAAGTTTGTGTTGTCACCCAGTAAACACAAAACATTTGTATGACTTTATGCAATGTTGGACCAACGTCGAAGACGTTGGGCCGACATTGCATAAATGTTATACAAATGTCTTGCGTTTGCTGGGCAGGAGGATTTTCTCTCAAACATTGTACATTTATCTAATGTTGGATCAATGTTGGGCCAGCGTCGCAGACGTTGGCCTAACATTAAAACAGCATTGGATCAATGTCTCGTTTGAATCTTGTAATCAGTTCAGTGGCTATATTAATGCCGTCAATCTGTACTCAATAGGCTACTGTTGGCCTACACTTGACCGTCCCAGGCATGCGCGTTTTGAAGCTGAATGATTCTTTAATGCCGACCCTATTCGGTGAAGTGAGCCCCCCCCCCCCCCCTCCTGGTGGTGACGCTGTTGCAGTTACATCATCTACGGTCTTTGATGTCTAAATGTACCCCCTTTTGTAAATCCGTCCCTGAAAACCATACACGTCAACCTGTGCGGGTTTAACATGTTTAATGTTTGACTATCATCTGCGGCGCTGGTCCGACATTAACATAGCGCTATTGCCTTGTGTTTGCATGGTATATATAGCTGTCCGGTGGTGATTTAACCTATATATCCATTAGGGTCGGGATCCGGCTATGTCTACAGTGCACAGATGTCCTGTTTGACATTTAGTCCCCTGTTTGATCACCACTTTCCAGTTATTTGTGATTTTCTTTTAATCCAGTATCTAATGTAGGCTTACTTTCATCTTACACTGCTGATTCCTTCACATGTTTTATCATCACTTCATCTTTCGTAGACACCATTCTCCTCTTGCGGGATTCTCTTCTAGTCCAGTATCTAGAGTACTTTCATCCCCTCAACGGCCATTTCTCCACGTGAATTATCGGCAGCCGAGAATACATGTCTATGGAGACGCTGACCCCATGTTGGCTTAACCCTTTAAGCCCCCACGATGCATTAAAGCATAATTTTATATCATTTAAAACATACTTGATTTTCTCACAACTAAGGGTTTTAGAAGGCAAATTTCGATGGAACTGTTCTACGAATACATGGTAATTTTCTTTAATTTATCACCCACTTCCAGTCATCTTTATCCACTACAAGTTGAGAATTGCAACAGCAATTCGCGACTTGTAGTGGATGTAGATGACAATGGTAAATTTAGGCCTGAAATGGTTAATGTTATGCCACAACTGCCACTACTGCCACTACTACACAACATTAAGCCAGAATTATATCAGCGTATGTTGTTCGCTGGGTTTGTGAACAACTTTATGTTATTGGGAAGTGTCTCATTGTCTACTGTAATTGTATTTCACTTCATATTTTAGTTCCTTGGTTGATATTGCAAGTTTGATAAACTAAACAGAGATTAAGTCTTTAATTGCTGCGAGCCGTTCACAGCAGTGAAATGTCAAGCATTAGCATGATTAATTGATGTAACTGGCACAACTTGTTGCTGTTGCGGGTAGTACGTTTTGAAAATCACTAATGAGAGACCACATGTCCTTTGCAATTGCACAGGTATGACAGATAATAAAAACATAATTATACAGTGCTACATATTTTTCTTGTGACATAATGAAAAGTATCTCTACCTGGAATATTCTACTTGTGTAAATGCAGCAGAGAGAAATGCGCTCGCGCCGGCTATAGATCTGTCTCAGATGTTTTACATTTATACCGCACTTATACCGAAAAATATCACACTATACGGCCGGAAGCATGGAGAGTGAAGCTATCTAGTACAACCATTTACCAGTACTCACACATATCTTCACGCCTCTAAATGACATTGCTAAATGTCTGATCAATGCCTTAGCTACGAGTGATGACAATGAGAACAAACCACCACACTTTAATCTTTTAACCGCCAAATTAAAAATTGGAGTTTTCCCCCACTTGAAGTTGTGTCTCGCTGACGCGATCCACAATTTCGGGTTAGTGATTTTTTTTGTGATTTGGCACAGTTAAGGTCAACGATTCAGAAATCTTGCTGATTTATGTCACGTTTTAACTTTAACATGTTTAAAAGCTAATATGTAATGTGCCAATAACAAATGTATCAAACAAATTTAATCGGGACCGGTCGTTAACTCTTTAACCGCCAAATTATTCAATCTGAATTTTCACCCACTTGAAGTCGTGCCTCGCTGACGCGATCCACAACTTCAAGTGAGTGAAAATTATTCAGATTTGACAAAATGGAGGTCTACTGTTTTCAAATCTTGCTGGTGATGTCACATTTTATCTTTAACATATTTAAAAAGTGATACTTAATGTGCTAATAAAAAATATAAACCCGAATATATGCGACGCCGGCGGTTAAAGGGTTAATCCTGAATTTACCTGACTTTGATCACAAATTGAAAAATATTATCAATAATTGATAAAATATTTTCATGAAAATATTCGTTAAAAAACATTAAAATTTGGGAAATTTAGTTAATTTTCAGGGATGGAAAATGATGCTTTGATGCATCGTGGGGGCTTAAAGGGTTAAACACTAAAATCGTTTACAATCCTTTTTATAAGCAGATTATATCACTGTAATTTTGAAATAAGATGTGTATTTTAACATTTGCATTTTGGTCTCAAATATGAATAATGTTCACTCCACGCTCGCCTGCAATTGAGATATAGATGGGGACACTTAGTGACCGGAGACTGAACCGGATTTGAGACCTACAGTCTTAAAAAATAAACTTCTGTGACAGCATGAAACTTCTGGCTGAACTCCCAGCATGCCCGGTCACTATGAACACAAACACCATCTCAATTGCATGCGAGCGTATTTCACTCACTCGAAGTTGTGGATGCACTTTCAAGACACAGCTTCGTGCCAATTTAAGTGAGATAGCTGCTGCAATTCTTATTTCAAAGCAAATGTAAAAGACCCGATTTTATGAAATAGCCAGGCAAATCTAATATGTGAAATAATGTCATATGATGTTAATCCTCAAAACGCTGGAACATCTTTACTTAACCATAGAAATCAAAGGGTTTTATCAATTTGAAATCATCATAAATGTCTTTATCAGCTCTTTCCGATTTATTTGAATACCTGTGTTATGCATCTTCATCTATCCAGTTGTCTGCTACCGGCAGACTCCTGGATATCACTTATATGTGCTATGAGTTCAGAACCCCCCTTTTTCCTGCCCAACTCTTGCAGGCCAGACTATCTGACCTGAGTGTGACCTCCACACCACAGTCAGTAAACCTGTGACGTCATAATGAATATTCCTGTTCCTCGCACCCCGTCCTTTTCGTACCGGCTTCACACACACGTGTTGTCAAGGTCAGACTGGTAATCTGACGGTCTGACCTGACTGGGCAGGGTGGTGTTATGGGTCTACGGTCGTTATAAATAGTTTTACTCTTTCGGTGCGAAGATCGACTTTAGACGTCAGAATCTATCCCCGCGCTGAAAGGGTAAACCCTTTTAAATCTATTTTATTAGCAGCTTAAATCACCGTTAATGGGAATGGAACGAGTGTTTAAACATCAAGATTTGCAAATGTTTGGTTTCAAATTAAACACAAAATATGAGCAATTTTCACCCTCTTGAAGATGTAGCTCGCTATCGCCAGCCACATCTTTAAGTTGCTGAAAATTGCTCATATTTGGGTGATTATTTCAATTATTTAATAGCGCTTTACGGGTTAAAGGCGACGAGGGTGCTAGCAAGACAAGACAAGTCAAATATGCCCGTACATACATGTGAAAAGTTGATCATTTACTACAGAACAAAATCAGTAAGATTATATGAAATAGCCAGGCAAATCTAATATGTGAAATAATGTCATATGATGCTTGGAGTTGCATACATGTGCACTCACGTACGTTACCCAGTATTCACGATACATTCAATTTTGGGCCAACGTCGTAGACGGTGATTCAACACTAAAACAGCATTGGGTTAAAGTCTAGTGATTGCTGTGTATATGATGTTATCTGCTTCAGAACTGCTGTAATACATATCTAGTCCAAGGGCCAGATAGGGTTACCGTGCACCCCCCCCCCTCCCCAGAACAGTCTAAGATCAAGTTTGTTTTGCTCCTTGGACCTCCCCGATATTAAAAGTCGATGCCATCAAAAAAAAGGTGGGATGGATTACCTTTCCTGTGCCATTTTCAAAATGGCCGCCATCGAAATCTGGAAGTCACGTTTTGTGCCATAACTTGTTAGAGTCACAAAATTGGTGTCTATACATATGTTTTTGGGGGCAAAAAGTTTAATTATGACCCCCGTCCTCCCTGGCCAACTCAGACAACCGAGACAAGATGACCTGAGTGTGACCTTCCACACTGCAGACAGTAAACCGGTGACGTTATAATAACTTTTCAAGTTGCTCGCACCCCTCCTGTTTGTACAGCTTTAGCGCACCCCTGTTGTCAAGGTCAAACCAGTGGTCTGACTGCCAGACTTGATGCGGCAAGATGCGGTTGGTTACACCAATCAATTATAACCAATTATCGATTATGAAATTCCAACCAATTCCCACTGTAAACTAGTTTAACCTTAATAACAGGGACCGTCAGATACGTCTATAGACAACAAAAGACATAATGACCGTGGACCCATAACATTCAAATGAAGCAGACAGAGATAACTAAAATATTATGTTTAAACTCCTTTTCGTCGACTAGAAATGCATAATTCTCGCTCCAATATTTAATTTCAGATAATGTACATGTACTTGGATATTTTATGACATAAATACATTTACATTAACCACACTTGAGATGGGAATTATGCAGCTATTCATAGCCCAATTTGAATACATATGAAAAGGAACACATCGGTGCTAGGAGAGCTAAATTTACGGTAAGTAATTTGCATCACTTAAATTTCCACTTCCATAAGAATGGATTTATTTTTTCTATTTAACCAGTTTTTCACTCACTTACCGTTGAAATTTCTATCTGTTTCATAAAGAAATAATCAATGATTTTCGTCGATCCCCTGCTGCATAGAGCATAGCGACATTTCAACACATGATAGAAAATATGATTGTTCTTGCTGACCCCCTAGCAAACACAAAACATTTGTATAACATTTGTACAATGTTGGACCAACGTCGAAGACGTTGAGCCGACGTTGTACAAATGTTATACAAATGTTGTGTGGTTGCTGGGTATTCAGTAAAGTGACCCCCCCCCCCCCGGTGGTGACGCTGTTGCAGTCACATCATCTACGGTCTTTGATGTCTAAATGTAGCCCCTTTTGTAAAGCCGTCCCTGAAAACCCTACACGTCAACCTGTGCGGGTTTAACATGTTTAATGTTTGACCATCGTCTGCGGCGCTGGTCCGACATTAACATAGCGCTATTGCCTTGTGTTTGCATGGTATATATTGCTTTTCTTTGGTGATTTAACCTATATATCCATTAGGTTCGGAATCCATCTATGTACACAGCACACAGATGTCCTGTTTGACATTTGGTCCCCTGTTTGATCACCACTTTCCAGTTATTTGTGATTTTCTTTTAATCCAGTATCTAATGTAGGCTTACTTTCATCTTACACTGTTGATTCCTTCACATGTTTTATCATCACTTTATCTTTTGTAGACACCATTCTGCTCTTGTGGGATTCTCTTCTAGTCCAGTATCTAGAGTACTTTCATCCCCTCACCGGCCATTTCTCCACGTGAGTTATCGGCAGCCGGGAATGCATGTCTTTGGAGCCGCTGACCCAATGCTGGCCTAATGTTATGCCACAACTGGCACAACATTAAGCCAGAATTATATCAGCGTATGTTGTTCGCTGGGTTTGTGAACAACCTTATGTTATTGGGAAGTGTCTCATTGTCTACTGTAATTGTATTTTAATCACTTCATATTTTAGTTCCTTGGTTGATATTGCAAGTTTGATAAACTAAACGGAGATAAAGTCTTCAAGTGCTGCGAGCCGCTCACAGCGTCTTTCACAGCACGTCAGAGATGGAAGGAGAACCGGTCCCAACACGGCTTTGTGCGTAAAAAAATCTACAAATCCTAAAAGTATTCTGTCAAAACACAACATTCCAGAATGAAAGGGTAACTTAAGTCAAAACTTGATTGCTGCACAAAATTTAGCCTCTGGAATGTTGCATGGATGAAGCATGTATTATTTGATCATTTGTAATTTGAAAATTGTGCAGTGAAATGTCCAGCATTAACATGATTAATTGATGTACCCGGCACAACTTGTTGCTGTTGCGGGTAGTACGTTTTGAAAATCACTAATGAGAGACCACATATCCTTTGCAATTGCACAGGTATGACAGATAATAAAAACATAATTATACAGTGCTACATATTTTTCTTGTGACATAATGAAAGGTATTTCTACCTGGAATATTCTACTTGTGTAAATGCAGCAGCGAGAAAAGCGCTCGCCGGCTTTAGATCTGTCTCAGATGTTTTACATTTATACTACACTTATACCGAAAAATATCACACTATACGGCCGGAAGCATGGAGAATGAAGCTATCAAGTACAACCATTTACCAGTACTCACACATATCTTCACGCCTCTAAATGACGGTGATAAATGACTGATCAATGCCTTAGCTACGAGTGATGACAATAAGAACAAACCACCACTTTAATCTTTTAACCGCCAAATTGAAAGTTGGAATTTTCCCTCACAATTTCCCCCACGCGATCCACAATTTCGGGTTAGTGATTTTTTTTAGATTTGGCACAATTAAGGTCAACGATTCAGAAATCTTTATGTCACGTTCTAACTTTAACATGTTTAAAAGCTAATATGTAATGTGTCAATAAAAATGTATAGAACAAATATAATTGGGACCGGTCGTTAACTCTTTAACCGCCAAATTATTCAATCTGAATTTTCACCCACTTGAAGTCGTGTCTCGCTGACGCGATCCACAACTTCAAGTGAGTGAAAATTATTCAGATTTGACAAAATGGAGGACGACTGTTTTCAAATCTTGGTTGATGTCACATTTTATCATATATAAAAAATCATATATTTAAAAAGTGATACTTGATGTGCTAAATAAAAAAAATATAAACCCGAATATATGCGACGCCGGCGGTTAAAGGGTTACGGGGTTAGTCACCCAGAGCCCAACTCATTCTTCTCATTCAGCTTTCACTCTTTAACCCTTTCAAGCCTGAATTTAGCATTGTCATCTTCGTCCACTACAAGCCGTGAATTGCTGCCGCAATTCTCGACTTGTAGTGGACGAAGATGACTTGATGTGGTTAAAAAATTAAAGAAAATTACCACGTATTGGTGAACCAGTTTCATGGGAATTTTCGTTCTAAAACCCTTAGTTGTAGGAAAATTGAGTATGTTTTCAGGGATGTAGAATGATGCTTTAATGCATCGTGGGGGCTTAAAGGGTTAAACACTAAAATCGTTTACAATCTTTTATTAGCAGATTATATCACTGTAATTTGGAAATAACACGTGTATTTTAACATTTGCATTTTGCTCTGAAATATGAATAATGTTCACTCAATCGAAGTTGTGGACGCATTTGCAAGACACAGGTTCAAATGGGTGTCAATTTAAGCAAGATATCTGCTGTAATTCTTATTTCAAAGCAAATGTAAAAGACCCGATTTTATGAAATAGCCAGGCAAATCTAATATGTGAAATAATGTCATATGATGTTAATCCTTAAAGCGCTGGAACATCTTTACATAAATCATTAAAACCAAAGGGTTTTATCAATTTGAAATTATCATAAATTTCTTCGTCAGCTCTTTCCGATTTATTTGAATACCTATGTTATGCATCTTCATCTATCCAGTTGTCTGCTACCGGCGGACTCCTGGATATCACTTATATGTTCTATGAGTTCAGAACCCCCCTTTTTCCTGCCCAACTCTTGCAGGCCAGAGTATCTGACCTGAGTGTGACCTCCACACCACAGTCAGTAAACCTGTGACGTCATAATGAATATTCATGTTCCTCGCACCCCCTCCTTTTCGTACCGGCTTCACACACACGTGTTGTCAAGGTCAGACTGGTAGTCTGACGGTCTGACCTGACTGGGCAGGGTGGTGTTATGGGTCTACGGTCGTTATAAATAGTTTTACTCTTTCGGTGCGAAGATCGACTTTAGACGTCAAAATCTATCCCCGCGCTGAAAGGGTAAACCCTTTTAAATCTGTTTTATTAGCAGATTAAATCACGGTTAATGGGAATGGAACGAGTGTTTAAACATCAAGATTTGCAAATGTTCAGTTTTAAATTAAACACAAAATATGAGCAATTTTCACCCTCTTGAAGATGTAGCTCGCTATTGCCAGCCACATCTTCAAGTTGCTGAAAATTGCTCATATTTGGGTGATTATTTCAATTATTTAATCGCGCTTTACGGGTTAAAGGCGACGAGGGTGATAGCAAGACAAGACAAGACAAATTTTATTTCCCTAAACCAATACTTTGGTACATGGTGAGAAGGTCGCGGTGAAATGTGTTATGAACTTATGTACAAATAATTAGAAACAATAAATGTGCCCGTACATACATGTTGTGAAAAGTTGATAATTTACTACAGAACAAAATCAGTGAGATTATATGAAATAGCTAGGCAAATCTAATATGTGAAATAATGTCATATGATGCTTGGAGTTGCATATATGTGCACTCACGTACGTTACCCAGTATTCACGATACATTCAATTTTGGGCCAACGTCGTGGACAGTGATTCAACACTAAAACAGCAATGGGGCAAAGTCTAGTGATTGCTGTGTATATGATGTTATCTGCTTCAGAACTGTTGTAATACATATGTAGTCCAAGGGCCAGATAGGGTTACCGTGCACCCCCCCCCCCCAGAACAGTCTAAGACCAGCTCCTTGGACCTCCCCCGATATTAAAAGTCGATGCCATCAAAAAAAAGGTGGGATGGGTTACCTTTCTTGTGCCATTTTCAAAATGGCCGTCATCGAAATCTGGAAGTCACGTTTTGTGCCATAACTTGTTAGAGTCACAAAATTGGTGTCTATACATATGTTTTTGGGGGCAAGAAGTTTAATTATGCCAATAAAAAATGTTTCTGTCTTGTGGAAAATTTTCAAACGTATTTTTCGTACTTTTTCGGTCATTTTTTGTGTTAGTCCATGGGCCAGAAAAGGTTACTGTGCACCCTCTACCAATGAACGTCTGAGACCAAGTTTTTTTGGCTTATTAGACCTCCCCCAATATCAAAAGTCGATGCCATCAAATGAAAGTTAAATGGACTACCTGTTTTAGGCCATTTCAAAATGGCCGCCCGCCATTGAAATTTGGAAATCACGTCTTGCGTCATAACTTGAGTTTTAAGGCAGTTAGAGTCACAAAATTGGTGCCTATACATATGTTTTCGGGGGCGAGGATTTCAATCATGCCAATAAAAAATGTTTCTATATTGTGAAAATTTTATAAACAGCTATTCAAGCGTATTTTTCGTGCATTTTCGGTCATTTTTTGTGTTAGTCCATGGGCCAGAAAAGGTTACTGTGCACCCTCTACCCATGAAAGTCTGAGACCAAGTTTTTTGGGTTCATTAGACCTCCCGCAATATCAAAAGTCGATGCCATCAAATAAAAGTTGGATGAACTACCTGTTTTAGGCCATTTCAAAATGGCCGCCATTGAAATTTGGAAATCACGTTTTGTGCCATAACTTGAGTTCTAAGGCAGTTAGAGTCACAAAATTGGTGTCCATACATATGTTTTTGGGGGCGAGAAATTTGTTCATGCCAATAAAAAATGTTTCTATTTTGTGAAAAAATTATAAACAGCTATTCAAACGTATTTTTCGTGCATTTTCGGTCATTTTTTGTGTTAGTCCATGGGCCAGAGAGGATTACTGTACACCCTCTACCCATGGAAGTCATGGAATAAAATAACACTATCAGTTTAGTTTTTTTCTGTGTTCGCACTAAAATACACAAAAATGACCGAAAATAAACGAAAAATAAGTTTATTTAACTGTTTATAAATTATCTACAAGATAGATTTTTTTTTATTGGAATAATTGTATTCCTCGTCCTAAAAACATATGTATAGACACGAAGTATGTGACTCTAACTGCCTTAGAACTCAAGTTAAGGCACAAAACGTGATTTCAAAATTTCAATTGCTTCCTTTTTTAAATCGACTTTTGATATTCGAGGTGGTCTGATGAGCCAAAAAAAACTTGGTCTTAGTCTTTCATGGGTGGGCGGTGCACAGTAACCCTCTCTGCCCCATGGACTAACACAAAAAATGACCGAAAATGCACGAATATCACGTTTGAATAGCTGTTTATAAATTTTTCACAAGACAGAAACATGTTTTATTGACATAATTAATCCTTGCTAACAAAAACATATGTATAGACACCAATTTTGTGACTCTAACTGCCTTAGAACTCAAGTTATGGCACAAAACGTGATTTCCAGATTTCGATGGCGGCCATTTTGAAAATGGCCCAAAACAGGTAGTCATCCATCCCAGCTTTTTTTATGGCATCGATTTTTTATTTTGGGGGAGGTCCAAAGAGCAAAGAGGTCCAAAGAGGTTTCAGACTGTCCTGGGGGGTGCACGGTAACCCCATCTGACCCATAAACTAATATACCAGGCGTTTATGCTTCTCTTTATTATATGCGCGTAGTCTTGTAAGTACACACATATATCTAATAACGAACAATCAACCACAATGGCATTACTAGTATTTTGTGCAACAGATTATATGTAGACCGATTTGATTTTTTTCGGGATACATAATTATACCAACAATATGAATCTTTAATCTTTGCGGTCATTCGCTCTTCCACTCATCGCATTATCATATCTAAACTGCCACACATGATCATGGTGATTATTCTATCTGTATAACTATTATTTTAAATATAAAATCATGATTTAATAATTATCATTGCGAGGTTGTTAATACTGGATACACTGAAAATATGACAAAATACATGAATTGAAAATAATAAAATTGTCTATTCCGAAACAGATGCAAGAAATGGTAAACACGCAATTAAATCTAGCTTAAAATAAAAATCTATCAATTATCAGCTAGATTAAATGCGTCTAATTTTCCCATGTTCTGATTGGAAACGCAATAATTTTGGGATTCATTTAATAAAATTACGACCAGCAATTACGCGTCTGGATTAATTTATTGATTGCTTCACCCTTTACACACCATGGCAGTCACTATGACTTGTGTTAATTGTTTGTATTTCTATCAGCTCAGCTCGACAGATATCAAAAGAAAGCCCTCAATGCAAGCTGTTCATATATAATCACAAATACTTGTAATAACTCTGTGGTTAATTGTTAGTTATCATGTTAATAGACATGTCCGTACATGTTGAATTTGTAAAGAAAAAAATGCAAATCTTGATTCCTAAACACACATTTCGTCCCCATTATTAGTGATTTTTGGTCGATTGATAAAACAGGTTAAAATACCAATAATCGTGATCAGCAGGATAAGGGTGGAATAAAATTACATAGCAATATGTTGATACTTGGCCAACGTCTAATAATCTCGTATTTATCGGGTTTACAGGTCTTATCGTTAACGTTACCTGTGTCTTTATTGTTTCTAAGATAGATTTAAACTAAACGGACTCAGAAAGCGACAGAATTGAGATACAACTTCAATTTCAATTTTAAATTTTGCTCTCGCTTGTTAAAGCTTTGTTGTATAATACATTATACAGTTCTCAGATATATGGATGGTGAAATTATTATCACATTTGATTTCACAATATGGGTGAATAATATTCATATTTAATACCAAAGTGGCGAATCTTGATTTTTTTTTAATACACACCCATTTTATTTCTAATTTAAGTAGTATTGATCGGCTAATGATATCAATTAAAAATGAATATGGTCATGCTTAGTTTTTAGATGTATAATATAGCCAGTAAAGCACGATGAACAACTATTTATATCAATGCGAGGGGACATAGGCCGTCTGGTCTTGAATTGTTGTTTTCATCGGGACACATATTGTTCTATTTATATCAAGTAGTATCTGACTTGGACGGATTTACATCTTCCGATTGTAGGTCTAGATAAAGGTTTTTTAATTTTAATTTTCGCAAATTTCGCCAGGACAAATTCGCGAATTCAATATTATTTTTAATGTTATTTTTATATTAGCGCTACAAAAGAATATTTAAACTCACTAAAATTATCAAATCTCCAGTATTATGTAAATTGTAAAATAATGAACACTGGAGATTAATTCAAATGCAAATTTAATTAAGCTGAAGCGGTATTGCCATGACAAAGCGATTTCAGATTCAACCTAATCGACATTAATCTAATAAAATAATAATATTATTGCATTTTCCACACTAAGAGACTGAACAGAGACTGAAAATTATGGTTCTGCGCTATACAGCTTTAACCTTTTCACTACCATACATGACGGAAATTTCCGTCGTCATTCGTCAATGAACGTAACCATAAAATGACACAAATTTTCGTCAAATATATACTACATTTATGTATTTTTCGTCATTTGAAGCTGGAAATTGCGTTAGCAATTCCAGCTTCAAATGACGAAAAATAGAACTCCTACACCAGTATATCTGGATCCTGGCATGCACCCCGGCCTGGAAGTCAAAGGGTTAATGATTGCTAATAACCGTTTTTCTAATATATTTTCTTCTTTTTTTATAGCAACTTCTGCGAACAATATTCACGCGTTGATTAACGAAAACATTCAAAATGTACATATTTACACAAAATATTATAATCTTACTGCACATGCGCAGTGGATGTGATTGTTATGATCACCGTTAACTCGTCTTATTTCCAACTTTTTGTTGAAGCCATAATAAGCCAGTGATTAATAATGTGAAGTGAAGCGACCAGATAAAAAGATTATATGCATACGGCATCGCTGGGAAGGCGAGATGGGCTCATTCAAGCCCGAGCCTTTGGGCGAGGACTAGATGAGCCCATGTGGTGATGACTGCTGAGATCAGCCCATATCGCTGCACCAACTATGCTGTATGTATTTTCTCGTACGATTATCTGAGACGGCAAAATCAAACTGGTCAGTTCTGGGAGGGTGGAGTGTGTAGAAGCAGGTGCGAGTAAAAACCCTGTCAATTCCGGATCATGTTCATGTGAATATTGCTTTGAGTCGCTTTCTGCTCAGTGAAGCCGAGACTATGCCCTACTCTTATTTGAAATGACTTCAAGTGTTCAAACCAGAATAAAACGTTGTCCCCAAGCTATTCCGAAATGTACATGCTCTATTGTATAACATAATGCCGATTTGTTTTCATCATTACCCACTTCAAGTGATTTTCATCCGCTACAAGTCGAGAATTGCGTGAGCAATTTTGCGAATCGCGACAACAATTCAGGAAATTAGAGAACTGCGACAGCAAACCACTACAAGTCGATTATTGCGACAGCAATTCGCGGCCTGTAGTGGGTAAAAATTTCAATAGTAAATTTAGTCCTGGAAGGGTTGAAGATGTTTGATTTTAATCAGATAATACCCTAATGATAATTAAATTAAAATATCCTGAGTTAAACTCTATTGAAAATGTACTGGTGTATATTCCAATACTCTGATGCCCTTCAGTGTTTACAGTGTTAATTGACTCACGTACGTACATTCCAACCATTCAGGCAAACAGTCAGATATCGACGCTTCCGTCTAAAGGCCGTCAAACCGGAAATGACCTTCAGTTCCATCACAGGGAATACTGGGATGTCAGGAAATTGCATGTGTCATTCATCTGTGTGGTTGTTGATATTTTCGTAATGTTATTTTTCAGTTTCTTCATTTCCAGCACATGTTGTTTGTTTGCCTATATAATATATCATTTAAAACAATTACTTATATTATCATGATTATGTGACTGTGTTGAGAACCTAGTATTAACGATTTTTTTCAAATTTAAATTTATTAATTTATGCTTCAGGTACATCAATTAAACCTGTTGCAGTGTTTTGCATTCTAAATAATAGATACAAGGGATACCCGCAAAAAGCCTTGTAAAAGCCGATCCCATGCGGACCACCCTAAAATATGGTGTGTGATATTTCTGGAGCGCTGCCTTCGCCACGGGAGAGGTACTGAGACGGGTGTTAATAACAAATAACGATTTAAAGGCATCGGGTGGAGGGAAATGCGTCAACTTGAGACGATAATGTATCACCACACAAGTACCATTTGTATTTTTTTAGGGCGGAATAAAAATGGAAATCAGCACAAAGAAGAGACTAAAATCAGCGCAAGCGTGATTTTATTGCAGTGAGCCGTAGCACATGGCTTCTCGTGATTACGGGAGCGAGGTATTGACTCAGGCAATCTGATTAGAACTGAGACTACCCAGCAAGACCGATACATTTCACCCTTTAACCGCCAAATTATTCAATTGGAATTTTCACCCACTTGAAGTTGTGTCTCGCTGACGCGATCCACAACTTCAAGTGAGTGAAAATTATTCAGATTTGAGGAAATGGAAGTCAACTCGTTTCAAATCGTGCGGATTTATGTCACATTATATCTTTAACATATATAAAATGTGGTACTTATTGTGCTAATAAAAATGAAAACCCGCATATATGCGGCACCGGCGGTTAAAGGGTTAAATCGATTACTCATTGACTACTCATTGAGTACTGCATGAGAACAGAATATAACAGCAACCTATAATTTATATGGCTTTAACATGCTGAAAAGGCGGTACTGAATGTGGTAATAATTGAGTGAAAACCCAATATAATCGGCACCGGCGGTTAAAGTGTTAACCCTTATAGCAATGACATATTGTTGCATAACCCGTAGAGACTACATGTTTTAGCGATTTGAAATCATCATATTAAATGTCTTAGTTAGCCATTTCCGCTTCATTTGAATACCCATGTTATGGGTCTACGGCCATTATAAATATCTTACTCTTCCAGTGCGGGGATCGACTTTAGACGTCAGATTCTGACGTCCGCAGTCTATCCGTCGCTGTGAGGATTAACCAATTCTGGCAGACTATTGGCGAACATCAGGCCAGAACTGGTTTAATGTCTTGCATTTGCTGGGTAGTGGGCTGCTGTTAGTAACCAGGCACAATGCAGGCATAATGGTCACAATCAACAGATTGCATTTATTTCTGATTTAAATGACGGGTTTTTGTCTCCAGTGTAAAGAAACAAAAATGTTCGTACCCTGTTCACTCTTAAATATTAAATGTTCGCACTATAACTGATACTATGAAACCCTAAAACCGTTAGATGTATTGTATATAATTATGCACATGCGAAATGTTATAATGCTTCTATACAGTAAGCGAATTCGCATATAATATAACACGATATTTTTTCTTGTCTGTTGTTCATTTATCGTGAGATATGGGAATATGCAGCATATGTCCAATGAACAATGACGAGTGTTATATTTCCCATATCGCACTCAAATGAACACCGTTTGCATGTCGATTTGTATTACTTTATCATGTGTACTCACATGCCTTTCTGAATGATTTTTTTCCGCTATATTGCATCTTTTTCGAAGGGGTTATGTTTTATACAGTTGCTATTAAAAAACATTCACGAATTCGGGACTATAGAGAGATTTATTTATGGTAATAAATACATGAAAAATATAGAACAACTTTTATCACAGGATTAAAAACACAATAAGTCTAAAACAAACGTGTTTCCATTGTGGTCTCTAGCCTAGAGAGGGGTATTTTCCTCGTGAGACGTATGTCGGTATGTCGGTATGGCACTCTAGCCGTAGTTTGATCTGCAATGTGTGACGTATAGGATAAAGCCGAGAAGCTCTACATTCTTAGCTGTGGAAAGGATCGAGGCAGAAGGCCGAAGCCTTTTTCATAGCTGAGAATGTAGAACTCCGAGGGTTTTAACTGACTTAAAATCCATCCGTACATATTTTTAATTAGGATCCCTCATAATCAAAAGCTCGGTCACACCTGACAGATTTTCATACCATATGCCTACCATGATAATTGGTCTGTACTAGATTAACAGTAAATCTCCATTCCCGGCATAGAATGTAGTGGTCGGACAAAGAAAATAATGTAGTGGTGTCTTTTGAAATAATGTCATGTGTGATTTGATCGTGTGAAAACAATGCAAACGCTGCTCATTTTTCGTGAGATATTGGAATATGCAGAACATGTCAAATGAACAAGGACGAGTGCATATCGTTTTTTATTTAAATATATAATATATATATATATATATATATATATATATATATATATATAAAAATAAATAAACTCATATTTCTTTCTAAATGGAATATTTCCGCTATATTGGGTCTTCTCGGTCCCAAGTGGTTATGTATTACTTAAACTCCATGCCTGTAGGCTCTTCTCTCTCTCCCCCTCCACCACACAGTGTTAAGGATGATTAAATACACTGGACTGAAGAAGTGACATCAAGTTAATCAACAATCTGTGATATGACATCTAATGACCTGGCTGATGGTTTACGACGCCAGGACAACACAGAAGGTGTTCTCATATCAGACGACGCCCCGCCAATAACGTGGTCAAGAGAGCATATGGCCACCCCTCCCCCCCCTCCATCAACATCGTTATAATTGAATCAGTGGCATGAAAAGTTACCATTTCCATCCCATACATCTCAGCGCATGCTGTTCTCAGATGTTTTCAGTGCTCTTAATATATGGTTATAAGCAATTTTATTTAGATCCGACCACTCGTAAGTCAAGCTAAGTCCCACCGTTATAATTTGACATCTGGCGTACCGGTATTTATTTTACGGTGCTCCCCCGCTTTATTGTGTAAATTAATGTAGTGAATCGCATCGCATTGTCACCCACTGCTTTACATCGTATCAACTATGTTAACTCATTGCTTCACTTTACATTGTATTGTATCTCATTTCATTGCATGAATTGTATTTCATTGCACTGCGATGAATTACAGTACATTACATTGCTATAATTACATTATGCTACATCACATTAGTTTATATTATATGGCATTACATTACATTGCATTGCATTGCATTGCATTGCATTGCATTGCATTGCATTGCATTGCATTGCATTGAATTGCATTGCATTGTCTTGCATTGCATTGCATTGCATTGCATTGCATTGCATTGCATTGCATTGCATTGCATTGCATTGCATTGCATTGCATTACATTGCATTGCATTGCATTAAATTGCATTACATTACATTACATTTCAGGGCGTTGCATCATACTACAATGAATTGCTTTGAATTACGTTACATTATATTATTATTGCATTGCGTTTATTCAGTGTAATTCAGTGCAGTTTTCTTACGAATGGCCCCAAGACTTAGGGTTATTAACATTATTTAAATATAAAATTCATACAAAATTCACTCTTCCTCATTTCATTTCTCTGATAATCTCACTCACTCACTCACTAATTCACTCACTCACTCACTCACTCACTCACTCACTCACTCACTCACTCACTCACTCACTCACTCACTCACTCACTCACTCACTCACTCACTCACTCACTCACTCACTCACTCACTCACTCACTCACTCACTCACTCACTCACTCACTCACTCACTCACTCACTCACTCACTCACTCACTCACTCACTCACTCACTCACTCACTCACTCACTCACTCACTCACTCACTCACTCACTCACTCACTCACTCACTCACTCACTCACTCACTCACTCACTCACTCACTCACTCACTCACTCACTCACTCACTCACTCACTCACTCACTCACTCACTCACTCACTCACTCACTCACTCACTCACTCACTCACTCACTCACTCGCTCGCTCGCTCGCTCACTCACTCACTCACACTCACTCACTCACACACTCACTCACTCACACTCACTCACACACTCACTCACTCACTCATTCACTCACTCACTCACTCACTCACTCACTCACTCACTCGCTCGCTCGCTCACTCACTCACTCACACTCACTCACTCACTCACTCACTCACTCACTCACTCACTCACTCACTCACTCACTCACTCACTCACTCATTCAAAGATGGCACGTCAGTCTGGCATGTCCACGGTCCACACGAGCTAACCCCTGACATGTTGGATGTCATGTCTGTGTGTCTACGTAAATTAGCCAGATACAAACAGACGGTGGATGACGTGCTTGGTTTTTACAGGGCATGTTATGAGCCAGCCTCTGACTCGGGGTATATGATTTCATAGACCATATGATGTCATATTTCTCTAGAGAATATCACTGATCTTAATGTGGGACCGACATTGAAAATATATCTCAGTAGGGTTACAGGATGTAGTGTTTTTATCATAGTGGACATTTCACAACAAGGCCCAATTAACTCCACGCGCCGCTCATTGGCCTACTATGTTGATTTAACGCTTTCGACGTTGGTCAATAAAAAAACTTTGTTGAATAAGCGTTTTGTATTTGTGTTTTGATTTGTGTTTAATATAGCAGCTCAGTTGACCTGTCAAGAAAATATCACGTGTGTCATAATAATTTGATAAAGTTTAGAGGTAGATCCAGATGTTTTCATGGTATGATAGAAGGTAGTCACACTTTATGTGTACATATTATGACCGACTTCACCTCGTTTCCCATATTTTGGCCCAGTTTGGTCTATATGTGCACACAAATATGGCCAAAAATCCCCATTCATTTCATTTCTCCTCGTTTCCCAGCAAAGATAATAAGTTGCAGCATTTTAATCTTTGTTTCCTATTTAAGCCCAATGTCCTGTTAGAACAGTAAATTGTAACTAAAATTAATTTGGGAGATGTTCAGCTACACAACTAATTCAATTTTGTATATTTTATTTATGATTTTCGTCATTTGAGAAGGTTTCAAATAAAAATAAAATAGTAACACTCAACCCCGCACCACAAGGGTTAACCACAAGGGTTAACCCAGTTATTGTGGTTGTTTTGACCCATTTCCTGCTGATCTCGACTTTTGTCGTGTTCATTCCATTTTATTAGCCGATTAAATCCCTTTTATTGGGAATGAAATGAGTGTTTAAACATTAATATATGCAAATATTCGGTGTCAAATTAAACAAATATCAATAGTTTTCAGCCACTTGAAGTTGTGGATCGCGGTAGTGGCTAAAAAAATTAATTATTTAATTTAGCAGGATAAGGGTTAAAATTTATTTAACCTTCAAACGAGAAAATTTAAAGGAGAATTGAGCATTTAAAATGTTTGATAGATTTATATTATGTTTGGTTTGAAATTGTTTTAAAACCTAACATTCCTACACGTTGCAAAAAACAAACATACACGAACAGAAGGCGAGAGCGCAGCGAGGCGATTTTTTTCTGGGTAGTCAGTTACATGTACCAGCCAGATCCACACAGTTACAGCTCTGCGTTATTTTTATATAAAGCATTTTTGTCAAATTGTAATCATCATGATTGTTTTAATCACCTATTGCTGCTAAATATCTGGGCTATGATTGCAAATTGAAAGAAAACAGATTTTGTCTCCATGGTTTATAAACAAGTATGTCAGCGTTTTAAGACTTAAAAATAGATCATAGAAGTGCGATTGAAATCCGAGGAACATTAATGAAATCGACATAAGTAGCCTATATCATATCAGGGCTAAGCCCTTTCGTTAGCCCTTTACATTCCAAGTTATATTATCAGCCACTTGAAGTTGTGTCTCAGCTTCAAGTGGCTGAAAATTATTCACATTTGTTCAATTTGAGAAATTCTATGAACACTAATGTAGTCGACGTCAATGATCTAGGGTTAAGCCTGTTAACCTTTTCAGCACGGGACCGTCTTTATACGCCATATTCCATCCACTTGAAGGTGTTCGCTAGCGCGACCCATAACTTCAAGCAGCCGAAATTTACTCATATTTGTTTAATGTGAGACCGTTGCTTTCTTGCTATTTAACCCTTTAACCGCCGGTGTCGCATATATTTGCGATGTCATTTTTTATTAGCACATTAAGTACCACCTTTTAAACGTGTTAAAGATAAAATGTGACAAAAATCAGCAACATTTGAAAACAGTTGACCTCCATTTTGTCAAATCTGAATAGTTTTCACTCACTTGAAGTTGTGGATCGCGTCAGCGAGACACAACTTCAAGTATGTGAAAATTCAGATTGAATAATTTGTCGGTGAAAGGGTTAAGCAATCATTTAATTTTCAGTAGTGGTGATCGGCCAATCATGTCTTTAAAATAGATTTTCAACAGTTTCTAGGGTTGTGCTTAGATTTCAAAGGGTTAAAAACAAAAATAAATATAGATACAATCCAATTTGAACATATATGCTGTATCAGTAATCCAAGCTTAAGAAGCTTAAGTTTTAGAATTCGCTGTCTATAAAGCATTAACTTTTAAATCGTCAATCGCGCAAGTAGCAGTTAACTGTCTTTATTGCACTCGGAGAACTGAATGTCTTTCGACGTCAGATAATGACGTCTAAGGTCGATCCCCACAATGAAAGAGTAAAATATGTATAATGGTCGTAGACCCATAACGTAGGTATTCAAAGGAAGCGGAAAGAGCTAACTAAGATATTCATGATGATTACAAATTTACAAAACCTTTGTTCTCTTGGTTTATTTAAAAAATATTTCAGCGCTTCAAGGGTTAGGTGACATGAAGTGATGATATAAAGCATTCACCTACACCTCTCTTAATCTCCCGTCCTATCATTTACACGTTTTGTTCTTCGGGCTACATACACGTAAGTTATGGTTTGCCCAAATTTGTTCAGCGATGTGTTATAACAATCTAATTTCAGGCGATGACCAGATGACCTGACGACCTTTTTCTTTGAAAAAATGTAATTTGTCAGTCTGCCGACCATCATGTTCAAGCTTGGACAAAAAGCAAGACATATTTGGCAAAGAAATGTCGGTGACATTGATGAGATGGCTTTGTTTTTTTGTCGGTTAGGTCAGCAGCCGTGCTGTGACCTGTATCATTTCATACAATGGCTCATGGCAAAATAATCCTGGAAAAATGGTTTTAAGATGTCCAACACAACAGACCAGAAGAAGAAGAAGAATGAAAATAAGTAAATGAAAAATGAGTTTGGGAGACCTCCACTAAGACCACAAGGTCGCTAGCATGGAGGCCACCCAGAAACGATACTAACAAGTTATCTTAACTGAACCATGATTGGCCGAGTGATGAGTCGCTGGACGCAGATTAATAAGTCGTCTCGATCGACTGAGCACAGTGATCAACATGATTTGACCCATTTCTGGCCCACCAGCATGTTCATAAATGTGAGTGCGATAAATAACAATACAACACTGGTACAACTAATACATACAATACATACAATAATACAACTAATTGTTTATGATTTTCAACTAAACTATAATAGCAGCGTGAGGAAATGAAATGAATCGGGCTTTAGGCCACCTTTGTGCACATATAGGCTAAACTGGGCCAGGAGAACCTCCTGAGGATGGTGAGATGATTGAGATGACACTGTCCTCTAGACACAGGATTCGAAATTCGAACCCTGGCGGTCTGAGGCCGAGCACGCTACCTCTCGGTCACGGAGGCTCCCCACAATACTAACTTTCACACGTGGATGGGGAAGAAACATTTATGTTTCTTTCAAACCGCCGAGACCGGGAACCGAACCCCGAACTCTGGCGTGAAAGGCAGCGGTGCTAACCACTACCCTAGGGCCCCGCCCAGCAGCGTGAGGAAGGCAGGCAGGCAGACATCCAGCGTGAGGCAAGTAGGCAGGCAAGCAAGCAAGCACTGTCAGGGGTGACATTCATATAAATCTGTGTCTAATGAAATTAACCCGGATTTTAAGGTATGAATAATGAATCATTTGTGGCTCGCTAGGGGGCAGTATCACAGTTATTTATGAACTGACCACATTAAGGAAGCGAGGATCCCTATCTGTTTCCTTCATAAACTATAGATATCACCTCCTTATTGCCGCAAGATCAGAGACTAATGTAAGCCAGAGACCGATGTAGGCCTGTCTACCAGGGTATCTGTTTTCTGTCAAGGAGAAAGAACGACATTTAATACATTCGAAGATCCGAATGTACGAGGTGCGCAGCGCCCAGTATATTCGGATCTATGAATCTATTGTAATTGAATTCTTTTTTCGATTTAAAATATACAATATAGGCACAAAAAATGCAATAATGCAATAATGATGACAAAGGCTAAATCAAAATATTTAACTGATGTTATTTCAGAAAATTCGGACAATCTTCGTCGTCTATGGAACTCAAAAAATAACATTCTGAATAGAATTCCACCGCCGGCTCTGCCAGGCTCTGCCAGAATTCACATCAGTAAAATCACTTTTTAACCATTTCTCTAAATATTTTGTTGATAAAATTGAAACTATCCGTTCCAAATTTCCGAATATAGTGCACAATATTCCATCAGTGCAAAAACCAGAAATTCGATCCAAAATGAACTTTTTTGAACGTGCGACAGAAAATGAAATTAAAAAGCTTATTTTGAGCTCATCGTCAAAATCATGTGCTCTAGACCCCACTCCTACAAGCGTGTTGAAAAATTGTCTTGACATATTAATCACTCCCATCACTGATATAATTAAACTTTTAATGGAAACTAGTACATTTCCTCAAAATTTCAAAGAAGCTCATGTAAGACCACTACTTATAAAAATATATCTTTCTAAAAACGAGTTGACAAATTACCGGCCTGTATCCAACCTGCATGAGTTTCATTTCCAAAATCTTAGAATAGGTAATTCACAAATAGACTTTCAGATCGGTATATAATATCTGGGCAGGCTCAAATTTGGCTTTCTTCTGATTTGCAAAATAGGCACCAATCCGTAAAAATTAAACACACTCTGTCAGATAAAGTCACACTCTCATATGGAGTTCCACTGGGCTCTGTGCTGGGACCAGTGCTTATTACCCTATACACAACACCACTCAGCGCTATCATCTTCAGCTCTGACATAAACCTCCATCTTTATGCCGATGATGTCTCTATCCGTTTTCAACGCTAAGGAATCTCTTGAAAAGTTGCAACATTATGTAATGGCCGTGTCAGCCTGGTTGACAGGGTCTAAGCTGAAGCTTAATCCTAGTAAGACAGAATTTCTTCTTATTGGGATCAAATTTCAGCGAGAAAAATTCCTAAATAATTTCCCATGCTCAATTCTAGGTCAAGACAAAAATCCATCAGCATCAGCCAAAAATCTTGGTGTAGTATTCGACAGTAGCTTGAATTTCCAAAAACACTTAACTCAAAAATGTAGGGCATGCTTCTATCATATCCGTGATTTGCGTCGAATTTGAAAAAGTCTGTCCTTAGGTCTTGCCAAGCAAATTGCAGTGGCACTGGTCAGTAGCACGTTAGATTATTGTAACACACTTTTCTAGAATATCCCATAAAAGGATATCGCTAGATTACAACGCGTTCAAAACTGCCTTGCAAGAGTGGTAACCAAGGTCCTACGTTTTAGTCGTTCCACTCCTATTCTAAAACGATTACATTGGTTTCCTGTCAAGTTTCGCATTCATTTTAAAATATGTACAATAACTTTCCGAACCCTGAAAGACAATCAACCTGCATATCTGGCTGACTTACTTGTTCGTCCGAAATTCACAAAATGTCTACGCTCCACAAATTCAAATAGATTTATTAATCTTCGTATAAAAACTAAGACTGGGTTAAGAGCTTTATCTATATCTGGCCCAGCCTTATGGAACGCCCTGCCTGTGCCAAAACGTGATACCGAAACAATTTCAACGTTCCGGAAATTACTTAAATCTCACCTATTTGGTCTGGCTTTCTCACCCTAGCCCCTTAGCAGCCCGGCTCCCTGTTGACGAACCTGCTTTGGCCTCGATTATGACATATGACACGCTATGGATTTGTGCGCCTCTGAGCTCGGTCTCCTGAGGATATAGGCGCTATAGAAGTTTTATTGATAGATTGATTGATTGGTAGCCGTTTGTGATAAAAAACCCATAATATGACATGCTATGGTACAGCGAACAAAATACAGTGTTTGAAGAGTAATGCGTTAACATACGGAGACGTTTGACCAACATTGGTCATATGTATTGGGTAAATTACTCGTGTGGCATTCACAGCAAGTATGATATTATAACCCTAACCAGTGAAATTAACTCGTGCCATGACACCCGGCCCGTCATTTACTAACAATAAGTGTGATTGATGAAAACTTATTGAGTAATTCACCCGTTAACCCTTTAGGACCTAAAGTAAATTTAAAACTTACATTTAATCATATTTTCACTCACAGTGAACAAAAACACTTTCATAAAATAACCAAGTAATTTAAATCAAAACGACCCCTCAAAACATACTATTTCGTGGCTTGTAAAATTTCTTCGGAATTACGTTTACTTTTAAAAAGTAGGCCCTATCCTATGACTCATGTAGACATCCCTAGAAGCTACAAAACTCCAGCTGACATGGCGCATCAGAGACTGAATTTCAGCTCTGCCGTGACCAGGATTCGAACCTGGGTTTCCTCGGCCACAACGAGGGGTACTGACCACTATATGATCACAGCCATTGGGCCAGCTGGCACTATATCTAATCAACTCTTCGCACATCGACTAGCACTAGATGTTAACAGAAGCCATGATATTATGGGGCATATTCTTTATCTTCACTCTTGAGCCAACATTAAACCAGCATAGAAACAATGTCCCGGGTTTTTCTTATTTACCTTTTTTAAAAGTATTTTATGACTCATGTAGACGTCGCTATCAGGTAAAAAAAACAACTGACATGCCGCATCAGAGACTGATTCTCAGCTCTGCCGTCACCAGGATTCGAACCCGAGTTTCCTCGGCCACAGCGAGGTGTACTGTCCACTATACGATCATGGCCATTGTGCCACCTGATACTATTCTAACCGTGCGAACAGCGAGTGGTAGCACAATGCACACTATGGGCGCCGGGACTATGGGCCGATAATATACCTGGACAATGCACTAACGATATATCTTCCAGTGGTAATTTGTCTGAGCTAGACGCACACACAACTAGAAAGAGACGATAAACACACTGTTTGCTGGTTCGATTTTAATATGTTTTCTGAACAGGTTAAATCACAGTTATTGGGAATGAAATTAGTGTGTGAAAATCAAGACTTTCAATGGTCTCAAATTTAACAAGTATGAGTAATTTTCACCCATTTGAAGTTGTGGGTCCAAGTGGGTTTACAAATTAAATTATTTAACCGTTTCAGTGCAGGCAGGCAGGCAGACAGGCAGGCAGGCGGGCGGGCGGGCGGGCAGGCAGGCAGGCGGGCAGGCAGGCAGGTTGGCAGGCTCTGCCGTGACCAGGATTCGAACCTGGGTTTCCTCGGCCACAACGAGGGGTACTGACCACTATACGATCACAGCCATTGCGCCAGCTGGCACTATATCTAATCAACTCTTCGCACATCGACTAGCACTAGATGTTAACAAAAGCCATGATATTATGGGGCATATTCTTTATCTTCAATCTTGAGCCAACATTAAACCAGCATAGAAACAATGTCCCGGGTTTTTCTTATTTACCTATGCAGGCTGTTGCGTTATTTAATTTGTACTTCGTTGAATGAAGCTGTCTCCAAGTCTCCGAGGCGCAATAACTAGGTGACGCATTCGGCTGTTAACCGAAAGGTGTGATCAACTGGAGCAATTATTGTTGACAACTCGTTGAATTTTGTTGAGAAATTCACCTGTTAATCCTTTGAGAGCTGGAGGAAATTTTAAACTTACATTTAATCATATTGATATCGAGGTGTGATTTGTTCCACAATTTTCACAGTGAATAAAAAATACACTTTCAAAAAATAACCAAGTGTTACACATCAAAAATATAATTATTCCGATGGATTATATACCTTTCTGAGAAAAACTTTTTTTAAAAGTATTTTATGACTCATGTAGACGTCGCTATCAGGTAAAAAAAACAGCTGACATGCCGCATCAGAGACTGATTCTCAGCTCTGCCGTCACCAGGATTCGAACCCGAGTTTCCTCGGCCACAGCGAGGTGTACTGTCCACTATACGATCATCGCCATTGTGCCACCTTATACTATTCTAACCGTGCGAACAGCGAGTGGTAGCACAATGCACACTATGGGCGCCGGGACTATGGGCCGATAATATACCTGGACAATGCACTAACGATATATCTTCCAATGGTAATTTGTCTGAGCTAGACGCACACACAACTAGAAAAAGACGATAAACACACTGTTTGGTGATAGGCCTATCTACGTGGGGTCTGTTCGATATCAAGGATAAAGAACGACACTTAATAAATTCGTAGATCCGAATATAGGAGGCACTTCTTCAGTTTTTTTTTCGATTTAAAATACACAAAATAGATGCAGAAAAAACGCAATTCCATTGTCAGCATGGTAAACCACAAAACATTTGCCATTCATGTTCATGGTGCAACTCGTATAATGTGCCCGGCCTGGCCAATATTGAAAAGAAAAGTAGATTCGTAGTTTTAATAAATTCGTCAGTAACGTTTAGTCCTAATCCACTATGTTACCACAAATACGTCAAGGTGGCATCATGCACAAGTGGGCTAACTTACATTTTAGCGATTTTGAGATTTTGGGTGTTTTTGAAAGTTCTCACCACAAGCTTTATTTGACAAAAGAGCCCAATGTCTAGACCAATCACATCCTGTGGTACAAGCCAAAGTTTGTTTGCGCATGCTGCTTTTTGGCGATTTTCGTAGAACATAAATGATCTAACCCTCACTTCTGATCAAGTCAAAAAGAGTCAAATGGACGGGTACAAGAATTTAAAGAGAAAAAACGGCTCATTGCTAAAGAAGCCAGGCGAGTTTTACTCGATATCAGCGGCAGTCCATCGTCGATTGGTTATACATAAAAACAATGTAAACAATCGCACAACAACTTGAAGTACATGATAAACCAAATAAATACAAATTAAAACAACAGGTGAATAAAAGCAGTGACCAATGGTCTAACCCTCAATGTGAAAATGTATCAAATTGTTTCTATCAAAAACATACATTTTCATTGTGTTGTATCATATTTACTTAATATGTGGATGCATGTACGGAATTCTTTCAATTTATCATGGATTAGGCAGCATAATTCTTTGAAAATCAGTGATTTATTAAAAAATTAGGGGTTAGACCAAACGAAAAAAAGCAACATGCACAAATGGTCTAACCCGCATGTAACCAAATTTAAAGTGCTTTAATTTCGCATAAACCATATTTAGAAAAATTTTTTTTATATAATTTCAATGTACAGTGATGTACATCCAATGTACATTCCATGTTAGACTTTAAAATGTTTTATCTCAGCTGCCTGGTTTACCAGAAAGGTCAAAACCTTCAATATTTGATTACTCAAAACACCTACAAATGGAACAGTGTTAGAACAGTTGTGCAAGATACCATCCTAGTAATAGACTGACAGCGCATGTGTATTTTAAGTACTTTGATTGCACATCGTTGTATTATTTCGACCACTTTCCAAATTGATTACACCAATTTTCGGCATTTTATTTCTATTCAGACTTATTAATTCCAAGCTAAGGTGCGCTCACTTAGACTGGGTTGCGTTTTTTACATTGTTTTCACATTCATTGGTAATGGTTTGTTGATGACAACCAATGAAGTTGTTACATTCATTGGTAATGGTTTGTTGATGACAACCAGTGAGGTTGTTACATTCATTGGCAATGGCTTGTTGATGACAACCAGTGAGGTTGTTACATTCATTGGTAATGGTTTGTTGATGACAACCAGTGAGGTTGTTACATTCATTGGTAATGGTTTGTGGATGTCAACCAGTGAGGTTGTTACATTCATTGGTAATGGTTTGTTGATGACAACCAGTGAGGTTGTTACATTCATTGGTAATGGTTTGTTGATGACAACCAGTGAGGTTGTTACATTCATTGGTAATGGTTTGTTGATGACAACCAGTGAGGTTGTTACATTCATTGGTAATGGTTTGTTGATGACGACCAATGAGGTAGTTCTACTGAATACAGACAAAAACATAGTGTGGCATGCTGGGGCGGTGTTTGAAGAGCAGTGAGTTATCATAAGGAGACGTTTGACGGACATTGATCATGTAATGAGTCAATTTCTCGTGTGGTATGATATTATAACCCCAACCAGTTAAAGAGATGTTCAGACTGTCATATGACGAGATTAGCCAATCACCGCCGTCATTCAGTTTTTATTTAAATTAGGGGGTTGGAAACCATACTTTGGCCGAAACCTGATACTACGGAATAACGGAATAAGGTAATAGTGAAGTTAATTTACTAACACAAAATGTGATCATCGGGACTATTTCTTGTTGTAAACTTGTTGAGTAATTCATCTGTTAACTTAAAAGAATATAAAATTGCAGCTGTCCTGTCGCATCAGTGACTTATTTGCAACTCTGCCGTGACCAGGATTCGAACCGGCCACAACGAGGGGTACTGACCACTATACGATCACGGCCATTAGGTCAGCTGATAACTTGTGTAATCAACTCAACAAGATGCGTACAAAAAACTACGCCAATAACGTTACTTATTCCTTATTCGATCGAATATGGTATAAGTGACTGTTACTTATTAAGTATAAGTTATAAGCAAATACCTTCATTTACGTACACAAAATATGATCTTACGCGCATGCTAAATATGTCATCTGTCAAACACATATGAAAGTCTGGTGTGTACTATTTATCTTCAACTCTGAACCAGCATTGAACCAGCATAGAAACAATGTCTCGGGTTTTATGATTTACCATACACGCCTTTGGCCCTACATAAATTAATGTGTACTTCGTTAAACGTAGCCGTGGACAAATTATCGTTAAAAACTTGTGGAATTTTGTTGAGAAATTCACTTGTTATTCCTTTAAGAGCTGAATAAAATTTAAAATATATATACAAAAATTAAAAAATAAAAAAAATTAGGCATAATGATTCACTATGAGATGGGAGGTTTTCAACAATTCGCACCCCACAGTGAATAAAAAATACACTTTCATAAAATACCCTAGTGTTATACATCAAGTTTTAAGATCGTCGGTGGAATGTATGCACAGAAGTGAAAAACAAATAGTGGATTAAACTGTGAATATGTGAGAAAATGGATGCAGGGGTCATTTTTAGATGTGGAGGTAAACAGTATTTGACCTCTGATGACCTCTAGAGGTCATTGACCTCGAAAGGTTTAAATATTCACTGGTAAAGCCAATATGTAGTGAAAATTGTATATTACAATGTCTACGATTTGTTTCTGTGTCCCAAAAGTGTGTCAAATACTTGAATAGACTGTTTTGAATCATAAACATAACACCAAGGTCATGTCAAGGTAACACCAAAGTCATTTAAAGGTCAAACTTGCAGAAAATATTTAAAACTGCCACTTTTTTTCAATTTCCACACTTTTGTTGTGCAATCGTTTATTACAAACGACTGGTTTTGACATATTCTTCGTCAAACGAGAAGTACTGACCACTATACGATCATGGCCATTGTGCCAGCTGATGATTTACGATTCGTAACATTTTTAAGACAAATCATACAGAGCGTTTGACCGACATTGATCATGTATCAATCAATGAATTAATAAAACTTCTATAGCGCCTATATCCTCAGCGAACCGCGCTCAGAGGCGCACAAATCCTTAGCGTGATCTTGTGTCGTAGTCGAGGCCAAAGCAGGTTCGTCAACAGGGAGCCGGACTACTGAGGAGCTAGGGTGGGAAAGCCAGATCGAATAGGTGCGATTTAAGTAATTTCCTGAATGTTAAAATTGTTTCGGCATTACGTACGGGTACAGGCAGAAGTTCCAAAAGGCTGGGCCAGATAAGCTCGTAGCCCAGTCTTAGTTTATATACGAGGAACAACAAATCTATTTGAATTTGTGGAGCGTGGATATTTTGATCATTTCGGCCGAGCAAGTAAGTCAGCCAGATATGCCGGTTGGTTGTCTTTTAGGGTTCGGAAAGTTATTCGCATATTTTAACATCAATGCGAAACATGAGAGGAAGCCAATGTAAACGTTTTAGAATAGGAAAGGAACGAATAAATCGAGGGCCTTGGTTACCAGACCTGAAAGGCAGTTCTGAACGCGTTGTAATCTAGCGATATCCTTTTCTGGCATATTGTGAAAAAGTGAGTTACAATATTCTAACTTGCTAATGACGAGTGTCCCCGCAATTTGCTTGGCAAGATCTAAGGATAGACTTTTTCGAATTCGACGCAGGTCACGGATATGATAGAAGCATGCCCTACATGTTTGGGATATGTGTTTTCGGAAATTCAGGCTACTGACAAATACTACACCAAGATTTTTGGCTGATGCAGATGGATTTGTGTATTGACCCAGAATTAAGCATGGGAAATTATGCAAGAATTTTCTCTCGCTGAAGTTTGGTCTCAATAAGAAGAAATTCTGTCTTGCTAGGATTAAGCTTCAGCTTAGACCCTGTCATCCAGGCCGGCACACCCAATAAAAAATGTTGCAACTTCTCAAGAGATTCCTTAGCGTTGGAAACAGCTAGAGACATATAAATTTGAGTTTCATCGGCATAGAGATGGTGGTTTATGTCAAAACGAGATATAATAGCGCTGAGTGGTGTAGTATCTATATAAGGTAAAACGCACTGGGCCAAGCACAGAGCCATATGGAACTCCATATTATGGTGAAGTTAAAGGTGATCTATCACCCCTTATATGGTATGAATAATTATGCCCATATATGGGGTGATTGGCTATCATGTGACTCTCTCAGAGGGTCACATGATAGCCAATCACCCCATATAAGGGAACACTTGTGCCCCTTCTCGTGGCAACTTTTTACTTGTCACAAAATTATTCATACTATATAAGGGGTGATAGATCAACTTTAACTTGTAATATAGCACACGGCCCGTCATTTACCAACAAGTCGAGTGTGATCACCAGAGTCATTCGTGATGTAAACTTGCCGAAACTTGTTGAGTAATCCCCCTGTTAACCCTTTAAGACCTGAAATAAATTAAACTCAATCATAATCTCACTGACAGTGAATAAAAAACTTTCATAAAATAACCCATTAAAATACATCAAAACATAGTATTTCATGGATTGTATACTTTTCATTAAAATTACTTTTACTGTAAAAAATATCCTATGACACATGTAGACGTCCTTAGAAAATAAAAAAATATATATAAACTGACCTGCGGCATCAGAGACTGATTTCTAACTCTGCCCTGACCAGGATTCGAACCTGGGTTTCCTCGGCCACAACGAGGGGTACTGACCACTATACGATCACGGCTATTGCGTCAGCTATGTGATATTATTGTTATGCAATAAACACCTCCTTCATCAACTAACACTAGATGTGAACAGAATCCAGGATTTTATGGAGCGTGATAAATATGTCATGTGAAAAAACACACGTGGAAGCCTGGTATGTATAATTTATCTTCAACTCTGAGCCAACATTGAACCAGCATAGAAACAATGTCTCGTGTTTTAATTATTTACCAATATACGCCTCTACCAGTGTCTACGTTATGTGTCTCCGTGGCTCAATTATATAGTTAGGGCGTGCGGCTGCTAACCGAAAGGTGCGATCAACTGGAGTCATTCTTGTTGAAAATTGCTGAATAATTCACCTGTTAACCCTTTCAAGAACTGAAGTAAATTTAAAATAACTAATTTAATCATATTGATTCACTGCATGTGAGGTGCGAGTTGTTCCACGATCGTCAACTCACAGTGAATCAAAGATGCCCGATAGTTATACATCAAAATGATAGTTTAAAATATACTTACTTTGATGGGCTACATAACTTTGTTTGAAATGAATTTAGGGAAAAGTATGGTATGACTCATGTAGACGTCCCTAACAAATTAAAATAATACAGCTGACATGCCAATCACAGATTGATTTTTAGCTCTGCCGTGACCAGGATTCGAACCTGGGTTTCCTCGGCCACAACGAGGGGTACTGACCACTATACGATCACGGCCATTGCATCAGCTGATACTTTACGAGCCGAGCGAGCCACGAGAGGTAGTACAACGCACCTTATGGACGCCCAGAATATGGGCCAATATTATACATGGACATAGTCAACATTGTCAACCGGTCCCGCCCCCGGTTGACAAGCTCCCTATTGAAAAAAACACGCGAGGCACCAGTGTGATATCTGCACACCCTCATCTGACTGTCTAGTGGGTACACTCAATTTGTGACACTGAAAAAATGTATGGCCGCCACCGTTAATAAGTTTTTAAGGTTGCGTCAGGAAAATATAAACAAATAGAAATTCGAATCGAGCTGGTATGAACAGTATAAACGGCGGCCATTTTGTTTGAATTTCTGGAGTCAATAAACAACATCCAGCTCCCCGTCTGGAAACGAAGTGCCAGACAGGTGCCCCGTCTAACATGGACAATGCACCAATGTTATCCTGATATACCTTCCAGTGGCTATTTGAGCTAGGCGTACACACAACCAAGGATACTAGTATCCTTGACACAACTAAGACGAATAGACGATAAACAGTGTTTAACACTTTCAGCACGGGGACCGTCTTTATACGTCAGATTCTGACGTATAAAGACGTTCCCCGCACTTAAAGCATTACAAATATTACTAATGGCCGTAGACACATAACATAGGTATTCAAATGAAGCGGAAAGAGCTAACTAAGACATTTATGATAATTTTAAATTGAAAACCAACTTTGGTCTCCTTGCTTTATGCAAAAGTAATTTAGTGTTCTAAAGTTAACGCTCCTGTTTGCTGGATCGATCTTAATATGTTTCCTCAGCCGGTTAAATCACTGTTATTGTTTGAACATCAAAATTTAAAACGGTCTAAAAAAAATTACAAGTATAAGAGTATTTTTCACCCACTTGAAGTTATCGATTCAAATGGGTGAACAATTTTAATTCTTTAATTCTTTCATCGCGGGGACCGTCTTTATACGTCATAATATGACGTCTGAAGACGTCAGATCAGATTCTGACGTCTGTATAAGACGGTCTCCGCACTGAAGGAATTAAAATATTTCCAATGGCCGTAGACCCATCACATACGTATTCAAATAAAGCGGAAAGAGCTAACTGAGAAATTTTTAATATAAAAAAACTTCAGTTCCCATGGTTTATACAAAAATATTTCAACGATGTGAGGGTTAACTTGGCGTTTAAAGGGTTAAATGGTGGTAGATGATGTTATACTTTAGATATACATGTAGTTATGATGTTTTAACATACTGTGTGCCTTAGTGGCTCAGATAAAATGGATGATATCAGACGTCACCTCGGGCAGATGCCACAGTGAATCAAGTGATATCGGACCACCATCATTATGTAGCGGATCATATCGGACATTTCCATTATCTCGTGAGTTGATATCTGACTGGAATCAACATAGGACTTGTCAGTCTACTTCAGTACTGTGGCATGGCAATGATATGAAATTGATATCAAATCAAGAACACACAAAACACACATTTTGTGATGACAATATTATGTTTTTTTCATCTTTTCTCTGAGACATATTTCTTTCGGCTTCAGGAGGCAATCCCGCTGAATTCTAAAATTACTCTTAACTGTCTCTCATATCTATTAGAAAACCATATTACCTTTTCTAATGGAAATGAAATAATATTAACCCTTTGCCTGCTAATCAAGACAATAGTCGTTTTTAATCAGTATTATTAGTCGAATAAGCCATTGGTATATGTATTGGGAATGAAATGACATCAAAACATCAAGATTTTTAAATGTTTGGTTTCAAATTAAATAAATATTAGTAATTTTAACCACTTGAGGTAAATTACGCTAGCGAGACACAGCCTCAAGTGGTTGAAAAAGCAGGATATAATGGTTAAGAAATGTGTAATCAGGATTTTATTTAATGATAGATAAACTGTATCATCCGATGAAGCTGCATGTCATACAAATTAAAATTCCATGCCAGTTGTGTGTGGTGGAGTAAAAGGCTTTTACAAGTATATTTGTTTAATTTGGGAAAAACAATTAATTTTCTAGATGCTCAAAATAAGATTTGTAATAGAAATGGTAAAGTGCATTAAATTCGTCAAGTGCGTTAAAGAAATTAAAACTGCTATTTGCGCGATTGATAATTTAAATATTAATGCTTCATAGGCGGCTAACTCTAAAACTTTTCATCAGCTCAGATTAAATGCATCATTCATTTTTAAATTGGATTTTATCTATTTTTATTTTTGTTATTAACCCTTTAAGCACAACAAGAGTTGTTTTCAATCTGGTTTATCAGTATTATTAGCCAATCAAATCACTGCTACTGGAGATGAAACGTGTTTTAACCCTTTAACCGCCGGTGCCGTCTATATTCCTTTTTTACATTTTTTATCAGCACATTACACATCAGCTTTTAAACCTGTTAAAAAACGTGACATTAGTCAGCAAGATTTGAATTTTGCTGACCTTCATTCTGTAGAATCTGAATAATTTTCACTCACTTGAAATTGTGGATCGCGTCAGCGAGACACAATTTCAAGTGAGTGAAAATTCCAAAAGAATCATTTAGCGGCTAAAGGGTTAAATAGCAAGGAAGCAACGATTTCACATTAAACAAATATGAGTAAGTTTCGGTAGCTAGAAGTTGTGGGTCCCCATAGCGAGACACAACTTCAAGTGGATGGAAATATAAATAAAATAACCTAACAAGTAAATGGTTAAAGTTGTACCATTACCTAACATATAAATTATAGGGGTATTTAAATTATCCATTATCGAGCTACAACCCTAATTTACTACTTTATTATCCATCACTCTGATCAAAGACTGCTCATTGAGAACATTAGTTAAGTGTCTACTGGAAGGAATATAGGCCGATGGTATAGAGTGACTCACAAACCCTTTGATCTTTCTTGATTGGGTCAGCGACCTACCCGATATGGTTGTAATACACATTGGCGCACGATAGCAGCGATAAAGATGCAGCTTCTCATGTGCAGATAGCTGTAGTAATGTATGGTATTATTTGTTATCATCAATTGTATTCAGCAGATTTTGGTACAAACATATTTATTTTGCCATTCAAACAAGCACAATCATGTAATACAATGTTTATCTTGCAACTCATATTTCACTGATACTTAGAGATATGTATTTGATTTTGTACTAAGTATTGCACTGGTTCCTTCACATATTCATATTTTCACATTTATTTTGCTGTGGTACTAAAAAGTACTAATCGCCTCGTTAGCCCCTTTTAGCCATGATATTTTCCACAGAAAAGTTTGTCCGAGTCTAGTATTCGACCCCTTAATTTAAATAACAACTGAATGACGGCGGTGATTGGCCGATCACGTCATGTGACATGCTGAACCGCTTTTCGACTTTTCGATTGGCCGGGAGTAGAATACTAGACTTGACCCAAAAATTTTAAACTGAAATCAACATTAAACTAGTTAGATTGGTATATGCTTGATTCAAATTGAGCATAAGTTGAAGTGGTTTAAAATGTAAATCTTATAACTTAACACTTTAACCCTTTCAAGCCTGAATTTACCATTGTCATATTTATCCACAACAAGCCGCGAATTGCTGTCGCAATTCTCGGCTTGTTGTGGATGAAGATGACTTGAAGTGACTGGCAAATTTAGCTATTATTAAAAAATTGCATAACAATTTTCGTTCTAGAAACCCTAGGTGTAAGAAATTAAGTCATTCTTCATAGATGCATATTGATGATTTAATCTTTACAGCGCTGGGGACGACTTTAGACGGCAGAATCTGCCGTCTGTGGACGTCAGATTCTGTCGACTAGAGTCGATCCCCGCACTGAAAGAATTAAAACATTTCCAATGGCCGTAGACCCATACCATATGTATTCAAATGACGCGGAAAGAGCTAACTAAGACATTTATCATGATTTCAAATTTGAAAAAATCCTTTGGTTGCGATGTTTTTTTCCCAATAATTCAGGGTGAAAGAGTTAATTATTATTAATGTATTTGTATTGTGATGTATTTGTATTGTGACGTATTTGTATTGTGATGTATTTGTATTGTGATGTATTTGTTTGGGATGTATGTGTATTGTGATGTATCTGTATTGTGATGTATTTGTATTGTGATGTATTTGTATTGTGATGTATTTGTTTTGTGATGTATTTGTATTGTGATGTATTTGTATTGTGATGTATTTGTATTGTGATGTATTTGTTTTGTGATGTATTTGTATTGTGATGTATTTGTATTGTGATGTATTTGTATTGTGATGTATTTGTATTGTGATGTATTTGTATTGTGATGGATTTGTATTGTGATGTATTTGTATTGTGATGTATTTGTATCGAGGAACAGCATTTGCATTAATTTGAGCGTTGATAGTGATTGTCATTGAGCAAGCTCGTTATCTCTAGGCCAGAGCTAATATCTCATACCAGCCTTACTGATTATAAAAAAACTACATATTGGATGAAATATCATTTTTTCCCAGAAAGACTAGATCGTCTTGCATTTGGTCGTAACGGGAAACATTTATTAGGTTTAGCAATCCCCTAATGAACCTCTTTATAAGCCGTCCACGTGGTGAGTTGTAGAGCTTCACAAACATGCCTGTCTCCACCTGACAGGCCAGATGAGGCTCCTTAAGGGACACATCTTACAATCCATCAGTTTTATTGCAGCACGAAAGCAATATTTAGATAAATCAGCTCGCATACGGTGACAGTGGCGGTTGGTGGTGTGTGAATGATTCACATCATCCAGGGGGATATTATTAACGCAGGAAAACTGAAGCCGAGATGCAACGTTTTCTCTTATCTTAAATACTTTGTTCACTCCAACACCTTCTCTGTTGATGGTTCACAGTGGACTACGACTTTAACCCTCTACCCTCTAAGTTATCTTATTTATTTCCCCCCCACCTCACCCTTAAACCGCCGGTACCCATTATATTCGTTTTTTACATTTTTTATTAGCATATTGCATATCAGCTTTTAAACCTGTTAAAGATAAAAAGTGACATTAATCAGCAAGATTTGAAATTTTTTGACCTCTATTTTGTCAAATCTGAATAAATTTCCCTCACTTGAAGTTGTGGATCGCGTCAGCGAGACACAACTTCAAGTGGGTGAAAATTCAGATTGAAAAATTTGGCGGTTAGAGGGTTAACTTGTGTCTCGCTACCGCGACCCTCAAGTTTAAGTGGCTAAAAATTACTTATATTTGTTTCATTTGAGACCAAATATTTGCATCTTGATTTTTGAACACATTTCATTCTCAATGATTTGATCGCCCAATAAAAACGAATAGAGTTGTCCTTAGCGATGTAAGGGTTAACCCTTCCAGCGCGGGGACCGTCTTTATTCGTCAGAATCTGACGTCTGTACACGTCATATTCTGACGTATAAAGACCGTCCATGCACTGAAAGAATTAAAATATTTATAATGTCCGTAGACACGTAACATAGGTATTAAAATGAATCACAAAGGGCTAACTAAGACATTTACGATGATTTCAAATTGGAAATGGAAAAACCCTTTGGTTTCCATGGTTTACACAAAAATATTTCAGCGTTTTAAGGGTTTATATTTTTGCTCGTTGATCGTTTATATGATGTTAAAGAGGGGAATATACGAGGAGAATTAAGAAGGACAATAATTCCCGTAAACATTCATTGCATTCCAAATAACAGTGGTTTAATAAAAAAATTAAAAAAATTAAAAACGACTTCAACGAAAGTGTTAACATTCCCGATCGTATTGTAAATTTAACCGAGAAAGTATGATGTGGTGCAATGACAAATAGCAGTAACTGACTTGAGAAGTTATCGGTGGCACCGAATGATCCACCGCAGAATGTGGTGTCATCTAACCGACGGCAGCAAATCCAAATAGACGAGAAAATCAGCTTTTCCTGCCTCCGCTTCAATTGACACACAATTGGACGTATGGGTGTAAGTGGACCAAGGAATCAAAACTTCCAGGCCGAAGTGCATGCCAGGATTCTGGTGTAACTATAGTAAATCCGACGGAAATTTCCGCCATGCATGGTTACGTAACATGATTGACAACCATGTCAAAAATAAGAAATACGGGAATTTCGTCTCTATATCTAGCCTAACTGGTAGCTGCACAGCACAAAAATTTAAAAACTTTTGCAGTTCTAGTCTATGGACATGTTTACATCATATGGTCATATTAAGAAGCCAAAATAAAATCACCGATTTTTTTATGATTTAAACCTGGACATGTCCCTTTAAACAAATGTGCACTAAACAAACGTTTTCCAGATATTATACAATTCGATATATGTATTTCATTTACCCTTTGACGTGATAATCATATTCCTAATTATTATTAACACTATCTACGTACAGTAGATATGTATAAATATGTATGTAAACATTGAGGTACCCTAACATCAATCAGTGTCTGGATCTGAACAAAGGGAGAAAAAAGAGAAGGCACAGCCCGCTGTCAGAGAAACAATTATATATTTAACCTTTAACCCTTTTAAGCCTGAATTTACCATTGTCATCTTCGTTCACTACAAGCCGCGAATTGCTGTCGCAATTCTCGACTTGTAGGGAATGAAGATGATTAGATGTGTTTAAAAATTAAAGAAAATTAGGCTACCATGTAGGCCTAGTGGTAAACCAGTTTAATGGAAATTTTCGTTCTAAAACCCTTTGTTGTAGAAAAATCAAGTCTGTTTTCAGGGATGTAAAATGATGCTTTAATGCATCGTGAGGGCTTAAAGGGTTAAAACGTTAAAAGAGTTGTGTATAAACCATGGAGACCAAAGGGTTTTTTCAACTTGAAATCATCATAAATGTCTTAGTTAGCTCTTTCCGCTTCATTTGAATACAGGATTTATGGGTCTATACGGCTGTTAAAAATATTTTATTTTTCAGTGCGGGGATGGACTGTAGACGTCAGAATATGACGTCTTAAGTCGGTCCCCGTGCTGTTCGGGTTAAACGTATGGTAATATACTTAAAATGATGTTTTCTTTACTTTCTTTTCGGCCGTCAGAACACCATGCTAAGTTTCCCATAAAGCGGATAACAGGGGTGAGGGGGGGGGGGTGTCGGTTTTGCGTAAATCCTATACACGGCAATATTTTTGCTTCCGTATATATTTTTAAAATAATTTGCAGAATAAAGATATTAACCCTATAATCGCCAAATTATTCAATTTGAATTTTCACCCACTTGAATTTGTGTCTCGCTGACGCGATCCACAACTTCAAGTGAGTGAAAATTATTCAGATTTGACAAAATGGAGGTTACCTCTTTTCAAATCTTGCTGGTTGATGGCACATTTTATCTTTAACAAATTTAAAATGTGATACTTGATGTGCTAACAAAAAATAAAAACCCAAATATATGCGTCACCGGCGGTTTAAGGGTTAATAATATAGTATTTCTCAACAAATTAAAAACCTTATTAATTATTTATATAAAAATGTTCACCATGAGCTATATTTATGAAAAGAAAAAGCATCTATTTGGGCAATCCACCTGAAATAAATATGTTTATATATATATATCTCCAATATTGCATGACAGATTACCTCTGACGGTTCCAACACTGAAAGAATGAAATTAATAAATGGCCGTGGACCCATAACATACATGTAGGTATTCAAATGAAACAAAAAGAGCTGACTAAGACATTTTTGATGATTTCACATTGAAAAACCCCATTGGTTACCATAGTCCCAGAGCTCAGACACTTTTATTTATGTTTTCGAGTGCAAACGGTTTGATGGTTGTTTTTATAGTAGTAACATGTCAGGAATTAAAAAAAACAAGTCTTACAAAAAATAGCCTGTCCGTTTTCACAGAATTCAGCTTTAAACATGAGTACCGTTGAAAAATTTGAATGTATTTTCTCGAAATCACAACAAAAAGCGAATAAAATGACAGTTATAGTAGCTAAGCATTTTTTTTCATTCTACATCCCAGGAGTCAGAATACTTACACATAAACATGACAATATGTACCAACATTTTGATACTTTTTGCCAAATAATCGCAAAAAAAACGAGAAAAAAGGTGAAAAAAAATGTTGGTGTTACCGTCGATTTTGTGCAAAATATAACTATTCCTTATCCCAATAATGTAATTAATAAATCAAAATCATCTCGTATTAAACCTCAATATAATAATAACAAGTATTTGACATTTATGACTGATATTTATTGATTATAATACACGTAGCAACCCCCTCCACCCTCATTCAACCAGAAAGTGACAAAATGGCCTTGTTTTAGTAACTGTGCATGTGAACTATGTCAGTTCACATGCACAGATTTTTTTTAATATCGACGTTTTTAATTTGGTCCCTATGGTTTAAACAAACATATTTCAGCGTTGTAGGGGTTATAAGCTACGGACATAAGTTGTGAAGAAAACAATGAGATATCATTGTGAGATATCAGTGTCCTAAGGCTTAACGCAGGTGCATTGGTCGACTCGACTGACTGAACACAGTGGTCAACATGATTTCATTCAACATGTTCAGGGCTTCGAGGAGCTGGTTCGTACGCGACATAAATGTGAATTGATTTGCGTAACAACGATGTTTTAATATGTGCATGACATGTTCAACACTGATACAATAGATACATATTGTTGCGGATTTTAAAAGATAATAGTTTGTCACTAAAAGGCAGTTTGTCACTAAAAGGCAGGCAGGCAGGCAGGCAGGCAGGCAGGCAGGCAGGCAGGCAGGCAGGCAGGCAGGCAGGCAGGCAGGCAGGCAGGCAGGCAGGCAGGCAGGCAGGCAGGCAGGCAGGCAGGCAGGCAGGCAGGCAGGCAGGCAGGCAGGCAGGTAGTATGAGGCAGGCAGTATGAGGCAGGCAGGATCTAATGCAGACAGGCAGGCAGGCACTATAGGGGGTGACATTAATATCAATATGTGTCTAATGCCATTAACCTTGATTTTAAGGTATGAATAATGAACCAGTTGAGGCTCGCCAGGGGACGCTATCACAGTTATTTATGAGGTGACCACAGTAAGGAAGCGAGAGTCACTATCTGTTTCTTTCTTGCCGCAAGATCAGAGACCAATGTGGGCCAGAGACTAATGAAGGCCTGTCGACGTGGGTGTCGTCTGTTTTCTGCCGAGGACAACGAACGACATTCGGATCTATGAATCCATTGTAGTTATTTCCTTTCTTCGATTGAAAATACACAATATAGGTACAGAAAAATGCAATAATCCATTGTCAGCGTTGTGAACCACGAAAAATTAGACATGCAGGTTCATGGTTAAACTCGTATAGTGTGCCCGCCCTGGCCAATGTTAAAAATGTCTGTAGATTCGTAGATCCGAATCTACTGTTTTAATAATAATAGACTGACGGGGGGCACAGGTGTATTTTAAGTACTTCGATTGCACATCATTGTGTCATTTCGATCACTGTCCAAATTGATTAATCACACCAATTTTCGGCATTTTATTTATTTCTATTCTGATTTATTAATTCTAAGCTAAGGTGTGCTCACTAATAGACTGGGCTGCGTTTTTTACATCGTTTTCTCATTCATTGGTATTCGATTATTGATGACAAACAGAGATGTTGTTTTGCCGAATAATGTGACATGCTGAGGGATAGCGGTCAGTGTTTGAAGAGTAATGAGTTATCATAGTTTGACCGACATTGATCATGTATTGGGTCGATCTCTCATGTGGTGTAATATTATACTCCCAACCAGTAAAAGAGTTGTTCAGACTGTCACATGACGAGATTAGCTAATCACCGCCGTCATTCAGTTTTTATTTAAATTAGGGGGTGGAATACCATATTTGGGCCAAAAACCCGCTACTACGGAATAAGGTAATAGTGAAGTTAGCTCGTAATATGACACCCGGTCCGCCATTTACTAACAACAAGTGTGATCAACTGGAGTATGCCTAATTATTGTTGTAAACTTGTTGAATAATTCATCTGTTAAGTTTTCAAGAGCTGAAGTATATTTATACAATTTAAAAATGTAGCTGTCCTGATTTTACAACTCTGCCGTGACCAGGATTCGAACCTGGGTTTCCTCGGCCACAACGAGGGGTACTGACCACTATACGATCACGGCCATTAAGTCAGCTGGTAACTTGTGTAATCATCTCAACTAGATGCGTACAAAAACTATGATCTTACGGGCATGTTAAATATGTCATCTGACAAACACATATGAAAGTCTGGTGTGTATTATTTATCTTCAACTCTGAGCCAGCATTAAACCAACATAGAAACAATGTCTCGGGTTTTTATGATTTACCTATACATACCTTTAGGCCCTACGTCAATTAATTAGTACTTCGTTAAACGTAGCCGCGTCGTCCTCTCCGAGGCCGTGGATTGGTGTATGGCAGTGACTGAGAGCGATCTAGATCCCAAGGTGTGAAAAATGTCCATAACTTTTTATTGACTCTGAGACAAGTGAGCTGAGCATGCGGGCATGTAACTAAAATGTCACTGATTCTAAAAAAAATTGACCTGATATTCGAGGAAAAGTGCTAAGAAATGTCCCACGATTTTGTACGGAGTCAATCTGTCGCTGAAGCCTGTTTCAGGCACTGGGGGGCGGGGGCCCTAGGGTAGTGGTTAGCACCGCTGCCTTTCACGCCAGAGTTCGGGGTTCGGTTCCCGGATTCGGCAGTTTGAAAGAAACAAAAATGTTTCTTCCCCATCCACGTGTGAAAGTCAGTATTGTGGGGAGCCTCCGTGACCGAGAGGTAGCGTGCTCGGCCTCAGACCGCCAGGGATCGAATTTCGAATCCTGTGTCTGGAGGACAGTGTCATCTCAATCATCTCACCATCCTCAGGAGGTTCTCGTGGACCAGTTTAGCCTATATGTGCACAAAGGTCGCCTAAAGCCCGATTCATTTCATTTCATTTTATTTCAGGCACTGGGGCTACGATAAAACGACAAAAAGATAAACGAAGCTCCATGTCGCAATTGGTTGACGCGGTCAGCTGTTAGCCGAAAGGTGTGATTAACTGGAAAAATTATTATTAAAAACTTGTGGAATTTTGTTGGGAAATTCACCTGTTATTCCTTTAGGAGCTGAAAAAAATTTAAAATTTAAAAAATGAAAAGGTAAAATTTAAATTTAGGCATAATGATTTACTATGAGGTGTGAGGTTTTTAACAATTCGCACCCCACAGTGAATAAAAAATACACTTTCATAAAATACCCTAGTGTTATACATCAAGTTTTAAGATCGTCAGTGGAATGTATGCACAGAAGTGAAATTTTTTTAGTGGATTAAACTGTGAATATGTGAGAGAATGGATGCAGGGGTCATTTGCAGATGTGGCGGTAAACTGTATTTGACTTCTGATGACCACAATTTTGTTGTGCAATCATTTATTACAAATGACTGGTTTTGACATATTCTTCGTCACCACTATACGACCACGGCCATTGCGCCAGCTAATGATTTACGATTCGTAAGAGTTTCAAGACAAATCATACAGAGGCGTTTGACCGACATTGATCATGTATCAATCAATCAATCAATAAAACTTCTACAGCGCCTATATCAACAGCGGACCGAGCTCAGAGGCGCACACATCCTTAGTGTGAACTTGTGTCGCAGTCGAGGCCAAAACAAAATTGTCAACAGGGAGCCGGAGCTAGGGTGGGAAAGCCAGATCGGATAGGTGAGATTTAAGTAATTGCTTGAATGTTAAAATTGTTTCGGCATTACGTACAGGCACAGGCAGGGCGTTTCATTAGGCTGGGCCAGATATAAAGAAAGCTTTTGACCCAGTCTTAGTTTTTATACGAGGAACAACAAATCTATTTGAATTTGTGGAGCGTGGATATTTTGAGCATTTCGGCCGAGCAAGTAAGTCAGCCAGATATTCCGGTCGGTTGTTCTTTAGGGTTCGGAACGTTATTGCGCATATTTTAAAATGAATGCGAAACTTGAGAGGAAGCCAATGTAATCGTTTTAGAATAGGAATGGGACGACTAAATCGTGGGGCCTTGTTTACCACTCCTGCAATGCAGTTCTGAACGCGTTGTAATCTAGCGATGTCCTTTACTGGCATATTTTGAAAAAGTGAGTTACAATAATCTAACTTGCTACTGACGAGTGTCACTGCATTTTGGTTGGCAAGATCTAAGGACAGACTTTTTCGAATTCGACGCAGGTCACGGATATGATAGAAGCATGCCCTACATGGTTGGGATATTTGTTCTCGGAAATTCAAGCTACTGTCAAATACTAATAGTGCTGCAGCAGACCCACCAAAAAACAGTTATTTTTAGAGCAACCTTCCATGAAAAAACAACATTTGTTAGCATATACCGTTGGAAAGCTTGACATCTCAAGATTATGGCTAGGAGGGGATAACAAGAACGAGATTTTGAAAAAAATTGGCAAAGTAACCCTTTGTGAGCCAATATCACATATTTCGTTAATTTTTATTTTCTGCTATGTTCCTCGATATATGCCTGAAATAATATGCAACAACCTAGCACATATACTTAACCTACCATGACTTCAAAAAAAATATATAATTTGATATTTTCAAGCACCTTTTTATTGCTAGAAAACACACAAAAAAATTGTGAAAATGTTGTCTTCATGAAGATATCAATCGATAGTATGCAGTAAATAACTATTAATTACCATAAAGTTCTACATCCCTTTGACAACAGTCTCTTGTGAGCATATATTCATAGACAGACATTTTGATACCCAAAGTAGGCCTATTGAGAAGCAGTCTGTGATGTCTGAAAACATAAATGCCTGAAGCCCCATAGATTTATCTGCATATGTTGCAAAATACATTACTGAGAAAATCATAATATATTTGTTATGCCATCTTCCACCACTCTAATCTCCATCTAGTGTAGGGGAGCATGGGAAGTTTCCTTTATGCCATATTACACCACTCTAATTGTACATAGGAGGAACATGTCAAGTTCCCTTTATGCCATCTCTCACCACTCTAATCTCCATCTAGTGTAGGGGAGCATGGGAAGTTTCCTTTATGCCATATTACACCACTCTAATTGTACATAGGAGGAACATGTCAAGTTCCCTTTATGCCATCTCTCACCACTCTAATCTCCATCTAGTGTAGGGGAGCATGGGAAGTTACCTTTATGCCATCTTCCACATCTCTAATCTCTATCTAGCGTAAGAGAAACAAAGACAGTTCGCTTTATGCCATCATTCACCACTCTAATCTTTATCTAGTATAGAAGAAACATGGAAAGTTCCCTTTGAGCCATCTTACACCACTCTAATATATATACAGTGTAAGGGACACTGCAGTCCCTTTATTTTATCTTACACCACTTTAATCTCTATCTAATGGAGAAGGAACATGGAAAGTTCTTTCTATGCCTTTTTCCACCACTAATTCCTATCTAACACGGATAGATTATTCTATGCCATTTTGCTCTACTTTAAGCTCTATCTAGCGTCGAAAAAAACAGTAGGACTACTAGTTCCATTTACGTTATATTCCACCACTCTAACCTCTGTCTATTACTTGAGAAACACGGATGGCTTACAATAGTGATGAAAACGAGTGATCGTAGATACAAGATATATTATTTTAGTCTGCAGTTGACGGACAATTGTTATCATTGTTATGTTTTTTAATGTCAGGAGGCCAATCTACATTTACCTGCAGATTATGGAATACATTTCTAGGTATCATTTTAGGGTTAATATATTATGTTCCTCAAGTAGTAATTTTTTGACCCCGGGAAAAAACTCCACTCCATTTGCGTGGTAAGGGTAAAATACCGCTATTTGCCATATCTGCACAAATTTTTGGTAGTTTTACCAAAGTTGGTGTAGATTTAGGGAACAATCGTAAGATCATGTATGATTAATTTGCGTTTTAAACAGTGACGTTTTAAACAGTGTCAAATGGATCCCTTGATATTTAAATGTATATAACCAAATATTGAATGTAACTTTGATCAAATCCACCAAAAATTGACGAGAAGATATGGGATTACATTTTTAAGCTCTTCATAAAAAAACGTAGTTGAGAAAAATATTAACCCACATTTTATACCCTAAAATGTCTTTAATAATTTCGAGATACGGTCTATTTTACGTGCATTAGCCTCCTGACTAGTATTAGTAAGTTGTCTTGTGATCAATTTATTTAAATTTGTTTTCGATGAACACATTTTGTTGAAAAAGCTTAGATGACGCGAACATCATTTTAAAGCAGCCCCTTGGGATGACATTAATTTTCGTTTTTAGTTTTGTAGTGAAGTAGTGTATCCCCAGATCATGATTTTTTTAATTTTTAGTTTTTAGATTTTTACAAATATTTCTTATTAATATTTCTCTGAAACCGCTTAAATCCCAAACAAACTTTTTGTATACCTAAACACATGCTGAAGGACGATTGAATGTTCCTACAGCAATGGGCCACATGTTGATGCCGTTGGCCCAGCGTTGGGCAGACAATCAGTGTTGCAGGTGTATCACCTCATGTCCTGACTATAAGACACCAATCAGACACCAATTAGCGGCAATTGCTTTGATCTCCTCGGCCAAGACGTGGGAATATGTGGTGTGAAGTGCTGTATATTGCTGACTTGTTTTGTTTACATGGCAATATACGACCTAGAAATATAACTATTTCACTATTTTTCGGTGCTTTAAAATTGTTTTTTGACTTTTTTGTATTTTTACTTCAGATGAGTAGGCTATATAGCTTCATATAAGTTACATTTTCAAAATTGACAACATTGAAAATGTCTCATCCCAAGGGTCCCTTTAAGTAAGATATACATATTTTGCGAAATCAAATTTGTTTTCATGTATTGATATAAGCGATATAGAATTTCAAATTTCTAACGTAGGTTTCCTAAAAAACAGATGTAAGAAAAATAGAACGACATGTTTGTTATACTTTTGAATACAAATGTTTGTTTACATTTGATGTACCAGGTCTCTTATCTTATTTATCTTATTTGATGTACCTTATCTGATCAAAATAAATTAAATACCAGCTACGAATGCTGCAAAAATGTATTATGTACGTTGTCAAAAATCCAAATAAATATATGTTGGAATTTTGCACACAAAGGGTTAATTTTTATTTTTCATATACTTTTTATGTAAGATACATAATTTCAATGCGCATATTGTAATCGGGATTTTGTATTACTAATTTGAGCATTTATTATTATGTAGATTACGAAATTGTTAATATATAAACATTTATATGTTTGTGCTATTGCATGAAAAGGGTGTTTATATTTAATGTCTTTCAAATGACCAGCTTCTTATAATATTAATTATGCTATCCAGTTGATAACATCATGGATGAGGCTTGAAAAACACTCCTATGGTGTCTTATAAATCAGAATCTAATTGAAGTGGCAAATAATGTGCCTAGTATGATGTGCTGTGGTACACAAAGGGTCATTTGTTTTACTTTTAAATCAATTATTTCTAAAACGAGATTATCTCAAAACATTTGCAATAGCACTAATGAGGATTCAAAGATATTCAAACATATAGTTACGATGTAAAAAGAATTAGAGCATTTCAAACTTCAACCATGTTGATGCTTTTGAAAAAAAAGGGTCTTTAAATTTATGTATATATTTTTTTCAGCTTCTCATAATATGGGATATCATTCCAACGAGTTGAAAAGCTAATACGGATAATATTATACCCAAAGTCACATTAAAAGTGATCAACCAGGATCTCATGCTTTTCGCCGATTTCTTGGTCAATTGTCAACGGATTTTCATGAAATTTGGTAACAATCATATTTCAGCAGAATCCTAATATCCCTGAAAATTTCGTAAAATTAGATATCGTATTTCAAAAGTTAGACCATTTGATATGTAATAAATTGAAATTACGATGTCCCTCTATAAACCCATTAAACTAATTCTAGAATTGTATTACATGTCAAATGGTCTAGCTTTTGTAATATTAAATATAATTATGCGAAATTTTTACCGCTGTTAGGATTTGAATAGAAAATGGCCTTTGCAAAATTTAAAGAAAATCGGCTCAGAATTGACGGAGAAATCACCGAAAATCATGCGATCCTGAATAATTCGACGGCGAGTATAATGTATTTTATGTTTGTTTTGTAGAGTATGAGATCAAAAAATATAGGTCACATAATATGCTATTCCATGGTGCACAAAGGGTCAATTTGCCAAAATTGTCTAAATTTTGCGCTAGTAATCCCCCTATCCATATTCCTGAGATTTCAAACTTTCCGACGGTATATGATAAGTTGCAACATGCTTAATTCTAGGTCAAGATACTAATCCATCTGCATCAGTCAAAAATCTTAGTGTAGTATTCGACAGTAGCCTGAATTTCCAAAAAACACATATCCCAAACTTGTAGGTCATGCTTTAATCATATCCGTGACCTGCGTCGCGCTCGAAAAAGTCCTGCCAAGCAAAGCACGTTAGATTGTTGTAACTCACTTTTTCACAATATTCCAGAAAAGGACATTGCTAGATTACAACGCGTTCAGAAATGCCTTGCCTTGCCTTGCCTTGCAAACATTTTACAAATCATGGATTCTGTTCACATCTAGTGCTAGTCGATGAAGGAGGTGTTTTTTGCCGAAACTTGTTGAGTAATCCCCATGTTAACCTTTTAAGACCTGAAGTAAATTAAACTTAAACCTAATCATAATTTCACTGACAGTGAATAAAAAACTTTGATAAAAAAACTTTGTATCATACATCAAAACATAGTATTTCGTGGATTGTATAATTTTCGATGGAATTACTTTTACTGTAAAAAATATCCTATGACACATGTAGACGTCCTTAGAACATAAATAAATATCAGCTGACATGCGGCATCAGAGACTGATTTTCAGCTCTGCCGTGACCAGGATTCGAACCTGGGTTTCCTCGGCCACAACGAGGGGTACTGACCACTATACGATCACGGCTATTGTGTCAGCTTTGAGATGTTATTGTTATGCTATAAACACCTCCTACATCGACTAACACTGGATGTGAACAGAATCCATGATTTTATGGAGCGTGATGAATATGTCATGTGAAAAACACACGTGGGAGTCTGGTATGTATTATGTATCTTCAACTCTGAGCCAGCATTGAACCAGCATAGAAACAATGTGTCGAGTTTTAATTATTTACTAATAAACGCCTCTACCAGTGTCTACGTTATATGTATCCGTGGCTCAATTATATAGTTAACCCTTTAACCGCCGGTGCCGCATATATTCGGGTTTTCATTTTGCATCAGCACATTAAGTACCACCTTTTAAACATGTTGAAGATAAAATGTGACATCAATCAGCAAGATTTTAAAACAGTTGACCTCTATTTTGTCAAATCTGAATAATTTTCACTCACTTGAAGTTTTGGATCGCGTCAGCGAGACAATGAAATGAATCGGGATTTAGGCCACCTTTGTGCACATATAGGCTAAACTGGGCCAGGAGAACCTCCTGAAGATGGTGAGATGATTGAGATGACACTGTCCTCCAGACACAGGACTCGAAACTCGAGCCCTGGCGGTCTGAGGCCGGTCAGCGAGACACAACTTCAAGTGGGTGAAAATTCAGATTGAATAATTTGGCGGTTAAAGGGCTAAGGCGTTCGGCTGTTAACCGGAAGGTGTGATAAACTGTCATTCTTGTTGAAAATTGCTGAATAATTCACCTGTTAACCCTTGAAGAGCTGAAGTAAATTTAAAATAAATAATTGAATCATATTGATTCACTGCATGTGAGGTGTGAGTTGTTCCACAATCGTCAACTCACAGTGAATCATAGATACCCAATTTTTATACATCAAAATGATAGGTCAAAATATACTCACTTTGATGGATAGCTTTGTTTGAAATTAATTTTGTGAAAAGTATGGTAAGACTCATGTGGACGTCCCTAACAATTTAAAACAATACAGCTGACATGCCAATCAGGGATTGATTTTTAGTTCTGCCGTGACCAGGATTCGAACCTGGGTTTCCTAGGCCACAACGAGGGGTACTGACCACTATACGATCACGGCCATTGCGTCAGCTGATACATTATGTGCCAAACGAACAGCGAGTGATAGCACAACGCACACTATGGACGCCGAGACTATGGGCCAATATTATACATGGGCAATGCACCAACGTTATCCGGATATACCTTCCAGTGGCTATTTGAGCTAGGCGTACACACAACTAAGACGAATAGACGATAAACAGTGTTTAACCCTTTCAGCACGGGGACCATCTTTATACGTCAGATTCTGACGTATAAAGTTGGTCCCCGCACTGAAAGCATTACAACTATTTATAATGGTCGTAGACACATAACATAGGTATTCAAATGAAGCGAAAAGAGCGAACTAAGACATTTATGATGATTTCAAATTGAAAAACAACTTTGGTCTCATGGTTTATGCAAAAATAATTCAGCAATAAAATAATTAAGTTAAGACTGAATCGATCCTAATATGTTTCCTTAGCCGGTTAAATCACTGTTATTGGGAATGCAATAAGTGTTTGAACAGCAAAATTTACAATGGTCCAAAAAATTATTCAAGTATAAGAGTATTTTTCACCCACTTGAACTTATCGATTCAAGTGGATGAACAATTTTAATTCTTTAATTCTTTCAGCGCGGGGACCGTTTTTATACGTCATAATATGACGTCTGAAGACGTCAGATCAGATTCTGACGTCTGTATAAGACGGTCTCCGCACTGAAGGAATTAAAATATTTCCAATGGCCATAGACTCATCACATACGTATTCAAATGAAGCGGAAAGAGTTAACTAAGACATTTTTAATACAAAAAAACTTCAGTTCCCATGGTTTATACAAAATTATTTCAGCGATGTGAGGGTTAACTTGGCGTTTAAAGGGTTAAATGGTGGTGGATGATGTTATGCTTTAGATATACATGTATTTATGATGTTTTAACACATACTCTGTGCCTTAGTGGCTCAAATAAAATGGATGATATCAGATGTCACCCCGGACAGACGCCACAGTGAATCAAGTGATATCGGACCACATCATTATGTAGCGGATCATATCGGACGTTTCTATTATCTCGTGAGTTGATATCGGACTGGAATCAGCATAGGACTTGTCAGTCTGCTTCATATACTGTGACATGGCAATGATATGAAATTGATATTAGATCAATAACAATAAAACACACATTTTGAAATTTCTAAAATTAAGGGTATTTTAACTCATTTATATTAGAACAATTAACACTTACAGCGCGGGGATCGACTTTAGTCGTCAGAATCTGACGTCTTTAGACGTCAGAATCTGACGACTAAAGTTGATAGGCCTACCCGCGCTATAAGAGTAAACATATTTCTAATGGTCGTAGACCCATAACATAGGTATTCAAATGAAGCGGAAAGAGCTAGATAATACATCTATGATGATTTCAAAGTGAAAAAACCCCTTTGGTCTCCATGCTGTGTACAAAAATATTTCAGCGCTTTAATGCTAAATCATCTAAACTTTTCTAATGAATATGTGATAATATTAACCCTTTGCCTTCTAATCATGACATAGTCGTTTTTAATCTGTTTTATTAGTCTATCAAACCACTGTTATTAAGAATGAAATGACTGTTTGAACATAAAAAATGTTTGGTCTCGAATAAAAACAACTACGTATAATTCTCACCTACTTGAAGTTGACTGTCGCGGTAGTGAGACACAACTTCAAACAGGTGAAAATTTAAATGAAATGACTTAGCAGGATAATGTTAAGATATTTGTATTCAGGATGATATTTACTGACCGATAAACTGTATTACCCATTGAAGTTTCATGTTATATACAAATTAAAATTCCATTCAAGCCGTGGGTAGCGGTGTTAATTGCTTTCACAATTATATTTCTATAATATAATAAACAATTATCACTCTTTCTGCTCAAAATATGGTTCGTAATAGAAATGGTTTATTGGAGTGCTTTTAATTCATCAAGTGCATCAAAGACATTAAAAGTGATACTTGCGTGATTGACAATTTAATTAACGCTTCATACGCGGCTAACTCTAAAACCTTTTCATAAGCTAAGATTAAATGCACCAACCATATTCAATTTAGATTTTATCTATATTTATTTTTGGTAATTATCTTGTAAGCACAACTATAGTTGTTTTTAATCTGTTTTATTAGTATGATTAGTCGATCAAATCACTGATACTGGGGATGAATAAGTGTTTAAAAAGCAAGAAAGCAACGTTTTCATATTAAACAAATATGAGTAAATTTGGGCCACTTGAAGTTGTGAGTCGCCATAGCGAGACACAACTTCAAGTGGATGGAAATATAAATAAAATAACTTAACAAGTAAAGGGTTAAAGTTGTACCATTACCTTACATATAAATTATCGGGGTATTTAAATTATCCATTATCGAATTACAACCCTAATTTACTACTTTATTTTCAATCACTCTGATCATAGACTGCTCATTGAGAACATTAGTTAAGTGTCTACTGACAGGAATATAGGCCGATGGTATAGAGTGACTCACAAACCCTTTGATCTTTCTTGATTGGGTCAGTGACCTATCCGATCTTTTTATAATACACATTGGGGCACGATAGCAGCGATACAGATGCAGCTTCTCATGAGCAGATAGCTGTAGTAATGTATGGGATTATTTGTTATCATCAATTGTATTCAGCAGATTTTTGTATAAACATATTTATTTTGGAATTCAAACAAGAACAATCATGTAATACAATGTTTATCTTGAAACTCATGGTTCACTAATACTTTGCGACATGTATTGGATTTTGTATAAGGTATTGCACTTGTCCCTTCACATATTCATATTTTCACTTTTATGTTGCTGCGGTACTAAACATTAAAGTACTAATCTCTTCGATAGACGCTCTTAGCCATGGTATTTTCCACAGAAAAGTTGGCCCAAGTCTAATATTCTACCCCTCCATTTAAATAACAACTGAATGACGGCGGTGATTGGACGATCTGACATGCTGAACCGCTTTTCGATTGGTCGGGAGTAGAATACTAGACTTGGTCCAAAAATGTGAAGCAGAAATCACCATTAGATTGGTATATTGTTAGTTAGATTGGTATATGCTTGATTCAAATTGTGCATAGTTGAAAGTTGAACTGGTTTAAAATGTAAATCTTGTAACTTAACACTTTAACCCTTTCAAGCCTGAATTTACCATTGTCATGTTCATTCACAACAAGCTTCGAATTGCTGTCGCAATTCTCGGCTTGTTGTGGATGAAGATGCCTTTAAGTGACTGGCAAATGAAAAAATTTGCTATTAATAAAAAAATTGCATAACAATTTTTGTTCTAGAAACCATAGGTGTAAGAAATCAAGTCATTCTTCATAGATGCAAATTGATGATTTAATCTTTACAGCGCGGGGATCTGAAAGAATTAAAACATTTCCAATGGCCGTAGACCCATAACATATGTATTCAAATGAAGCAGAAAGAGCTAACTGAGACATTTATGATGATTACAAATTTGAAAAAAACCCTTTGGTTGCGATGTTTTTTTCACATTAATTCAGGGTTAAAAAATTATTTATTATTCATGTATTTGTATTGTGATGTATTTGTATTGTGATGTATTTGTATTGTGATGTATTTGTATTGAGGAACAGCATTTGCATTAATTTGAGCGTTGATAGTGATTGTCATTGAGCAAGCTCGTTATTTCTAGGCCAGAGCTAATATCTCATACCAGCCTTCCTGATTATAAAAAAAAACTACATATTGGATGAAATATTATTTTTTCTCAGAAAGACTAGACCGTTTTGCATTTGGTCGTAACGGGAAACATTAATTAGGTTTAGCAATCCACTAATGAACCTCTTTATAAGCCGTCCACGTGGTGAGTTATAGAGCTTCACAAACATGCCTGTCTCCACCTGACATGCCGGATGAGGCTCCTTAAGGGACACATCTTACAATCCATCAGTTTTATTGCAGCACGAAAGCAATATTTAGATAAATCAGCTCGCATACGGCGTCAGTGGCGGCTGGTGGTGTGTGAATGATTCACATAATCCAGGGGGATATTATTAACGCAGGAAAATTTGAAGCCGAGATGCAACGTTTTCTCTTATCTTAAATACTTTGTTCACTCCAACACCTTCTCTGTTAAAGGTTCACAGTGGACTACGACTTTAACCCTCTACCGGCTAAGTTATCTTATTTAATTTCCACCCACCTAACCCTTAAACCGCCGGTATCGATTATATTCGTTTTTTTACATTTTTTATTAGCATATTGCATATCAGCTTTTAAACCTGTTAAAGAAAAAAAGTGAAATTAATCAGCAAGATATGAATTATTTTACCTCTATTATTTCAAATCTGAATAATTTTCACTCACTTGAAGTTGTGGATCGCGTCAGCGAGACACAACTTCAAGTGGGTGAAAATTCAGATTAAATAATTTGGCGGTTAAAGGGTAATTTGTGTCTCGCTACCGCGACCCACAACTTTAGGTGAGTAAAAAATACTTATATTTGTTTCATTTGAGACTAAATATTTGCATCTCCACGTTTGAACACATTTCATTTTAATGATTTGATCAGATTCTGACGTATAAACATATTCGTTATTTTTAGCACTATCTACGTACATTGTATGAAAATAGTGAGATGCCCTCAATCAAATCAAATCAAATCAAATTTATTACCATATTATATCCGTACTGGATTCAAGGTATATACATTATTAGTGGTACATTATTACAATACTTTGTACCTATACAGTGATGATAATTTTAAAACGTATCGAAGTTAAACACATACAATAGAAATGTTGCCCGCGATAAAACCAGAGATGGAAAAACTACATATTATTGTGAATTGTAAGTAAAATACACTATTAAAAAAGGTAGCAATCTAAAAAATAACTACTAGTTGAACACTTTTTACATACATCGCTATAATAGAATTTACAACATCAGCTTAAAAGCATGGGCCAGCGTCAGTTCGTGAAACAGTCGCATGGCCAACAAAAATCAATCAGTGTATCAATGTGGATAGGGGCAGAAAAAAGAGCAGGCACAGCCCAATGTCATAGAAACAATCAAATACTTAGCTCTTAAAGTTTTTTTATGCAATTATAAATCATCCTAAATGTTTTGAATACCTATGTTATGAGCCATTATAAAACAAATATTGCGGGGATCGACTTTAGAGGTCAGAAGCTGACGTCTACAGACGTCAGATTCCGACCTCTAATGTCGATCCCCGCACTGTAAGAGTTAAACCAAATACTTAAAATGACGTTTAATATCTAAATAGCATATTGTACTCTCTTTCTATTTGTTATATTACTTGTCTTTTCGGCCCTCAGAACACCATACTAAGTTTTCCAAAATGCGGCTGGCGGGGGGGGGGGGGGGGGGACGGGGCAAGCTGTTTCGAATAAATCCTTTATACGGTAATAGTTTTGCTTCCATGTATTTTATTAAGTTAACTTGCAGAATAAATATATTAATAATATAGTATTGCTCAACAAGTTGGGCACATTGTCATGTTAATAGTTTGTTATTATTCTTCATTCATTCAAAGATTAACGCAATTTCCAGCTAGAAATATTTCTATTAATGAAAATAAGCATCTCCACTATTGCATGATCGGATTAACCGTTTCAGCACTGACGTCTAAAGACGGCCCCCGCATTGAAATAATTCATTTTATAATGGCCGTAGACCCATAACCTAGGTATTCACATAAGGCGGAAACATCCAAGTAAAACATTTATAGTTTCAAATTTCAAATTCTCCTTGGTTTAAATAATATATTTCAGCGTCGTAATATTTCATAAATTTATGTAGTTTGTTTGTTACTGTGCACAGTAGACCTCCCACAGCAGCGGCAGGAGCAGCAACAGCAGCAGTAGCAGCAGCAGCAGCAGCAGCAGCAACAGCAGCAGCAGCAGCAGCAGCACCAGCAGAAAAAGCAACAGCAGCAGCAGCAGCAACAGCAACAGCAGCAGACTTAGCTACATCTGCATCTTCTGCAGCATGGCTACTAGCAGCATGGTTGATTATACATGTTTATACATGGTTGATTAAACATTGTTTCAATCTCTCACTTTGACTGAGATTTGTGTAGCTTTGATCAATGTACATGTAAATTATTACATTGGAGATAACATCAAGTGTTACAGCCTAACGTATGCAAAAGGTGTCAAAAACATAACCCCTAAAGTTCCAAAATTCAAATTTTACCCATATGAAGTCGCGGCAGGTAAAAATTTCTTGGAATTAAGTTGAAATTGAAGCAACGAAAAATATCTGTATCACAGATTTGAAAGAGTTTTCACTTTTAACTGTTACAGCGCGGAGACCGACATAAGTCGATCCCCACACTGTTAGAGTGAGCATATTTAAAATGACCTTAGACCGATAACATAGGTATTCAAATAAATCAGAAAGAGCTAACTATGTCATTATTTTTTATTTTATGATGACTTAAATTAAAAAAACAAACATTTTGGTCCCCATGGTTTATACAAAAATGATTCAGCGTTGTAGGGGTTATAAGCTACGTGCATAAGTTGTGAAGAAAACAATGAGATATCATTGTGAGATATCAGTGTCCTAAGGCTTAACGCAGGTGCATTGGTCGTCTCGATTGACTGAACACAGTGGTCAACATGATTTGACTTATTGTGGGCCCACCAACATATTCAGAGCTACAAGCAGCTGGCTCGTACGCGACATAAATGTGAATTGATTAGTGTAACAACGATGTTTTAATATGTGCATGACATGTTCAATTGAGTATAGTAACAATACAACACTGGTACAATAGATACATATTGTTGCGGATTGTGTGTCACTAAAAGGCAGGCAGGCAGGCAGGCAGGCAGGCAGGCAGGCAGGCAGGCAGGCAGGCAGGCAGGCAGGCAGGCAGGCAGGCAGGCAGGCAGGCAGGCAGGCAGGCAGGCAGGCAGGCAGGCAGGCAGGCAGGCAGGCAGGCAGGCAGGCAGACAGGCAGGCAGGCAGGCAGGCAGGCAGGCAGGCAGGCAGGTAGGCAGGCAGGCAGGCAGGCAGGCAGGCAGGCAGGCAGGCAGGCAGGCAGGCAGGCAGGCAGGCAGGCAGGCAGGCAGGCAGGCAGGCAGGCAGGCAGGCAGGCAGGCAGGCAGGCAGGCAGGCAGGCAGGCAGGCAGGCAGGCAGGCAGGCAGGCAGGTAGGTAGGTAGGTAGGTAGGTAGGTAGGTAGGTAGGTAGGTAGGTAGGTAGGCAGCATGAGGCAGGCAAGATCTAATGCAGACAGGCAGGCAGGCAGGCACTATAGGGGGTGACATTAATATCAATCTGTGTCTAATGTCATTAACCTGGATTTTAAGGTATGAATAATGAATCATTTGTGGCTCGCTAGGGGGCAGTATCACAGTTATTTATGAGCTGACCACAGTAAGGAAGCGAGGATTCCTGTCTGTTTCCTTCATAAACTATAGACACCACCTTCTTATTGCCGCAAGATCAGAGACCAATGTAGGACAGAGACCTATGTAGGCCTATCGACATGGCTTTCTGTTTTCTGCCAAGGACAACGAGCGACATTCAATAGATTCGAAGATCCGAATGTACGAGGTGCGCAGCGCCGAGTATATTCGGATCTATGAATCTATTGTGATTGAAAAATGAAATGAATCGGGCTTTAGGCCACCTTTGTGCACATATATATTGTAATTGAGTTCTTTCTTCGATTTAAGATAGGCTCACACGAAATAGGTAGGCCTACAGAAAAACGCATTATTTTATTTTCAGCATGGTAAACCACGAAACAATGGCCATGCAGGTTCATGGTTAAACTCGTATAATGTGCCCGGCCTGGCCAATGTTAAAAAAAATCTCTGTAGATTCGTGGATCCCAATCTACTGTTTTAACAATAATAGACTTACGTCACAGGTGAATTTAACAATAATAGACTGACGTCACAGGTGAATTTTAAGTATTTAGATTGCACATCGTTCTATTATTTCGATCACTTTCCAAATAACTATAATTAGTTTCGGCATTTTGTTTCTATAGACTTGGATTATTAATTCGAATAATGGGTTGCGCTTTTTTACATCGTATGATATTATACCCACAACCAAAGAAAGAGTGGTTCAGCCTGTCACATGACGAGGTTAGCCAATCACCGCCGTCATTCAGTTGTTATTTAAATTAGGGGGTAGAATGATACACGTGGGCCAAAACCTGTTATTACGGAATTTTGGACCAATGTTATGTTGAAGTTCACTCGTGATATTTCACCCGGCCCGTCATTTACTAACAGCAAGTGTGATCAACTGGAGTCATTCTTGTTGAAAATTGCTGAGTAATTCCCCTGTTAACGCTTTAAAACCTAAAGTAAATCTAAAACTTCCATTTAAACATATTTTTACTCACAGTGAACAAAAAAATACTTTCATAAAATAACCAAGTATTATAAATCAAAACGATACCTCAAAATACTATTTCGTGGATTGTATAAATTCTTCGGAATTACGCCTACATTTAAAAAGTGTCTAGTAGATACAAAAAATCAGTTGACATGCCGCATCAGGGATTGATTTTAGCTCTGCCGCGACCAGGATTCGAACCTGGGTTTCCTCGGCCACAACGAGGGGTACACACCACTATAAGATCACGGCCATTGCGTCAACTGACACCATAGCTAATCAACTGCTCGTACATCGACTAGCACTAGATGTGAACAGAAGCCATGATATTATGGGGCATATTCTTTATCTTCAATCTTGAGCCAACATTGAACCAGCATAGAAACAATGTCCCGGGTTTTTCTTATTTACATATGCAGACTGTTGCGTTATTTAATTTGTACTTCGTGAAATGAAGCTGTCTCCAAGCCTCCGAGGCGTAATAACTAGTTGACGCATCCGGCTGTTAACCGAAAGGTGTGATCAACTGGAGCAATTCTTGTTGACAACTCGTTGAATTTTTTTGAGAAATTCACCTGCTAATCCTTTGAGGCTGGATGAAATTTTAAACTTACATGTAATCATATTGATATCGAGGTGTGATTTGTTCCACAATTTTCAAAGTGAATAAAAAATACACTTTTATAAAATAACCAAGTGTTACACATCAAAACGATAGTCCGAAGTATGATTATTGCGATGGATTGTATAACTTTTTGGGAATTACTATCCTATGACTCATGTAGACGTCGCTATCAGGTATCATGCCTGCCTGCCTGCCTGCCTGCCTGCCTGCCTGCCTGCCTGTCTGCCTGCCTGCCTTTTATAGTATGAATAATGAATTAGTTGTGGCTCGCCAGGGGGCGCAATCACAGTTATTTATGAGCTGACCACAGTAAGGAAACGAGAATCTCTATCTGTTTCCTGCATAAACTATAGATATCACCTCTTTATTGCCGCAAGATCAGAGACCAATATAGGCCAGGGACCAATGTAGGCAAGAAAATAATGTAGGCCTATCTACCTGGGGGTCTGTTTTATGCCAAGGAGAAAGAATGACACTTAATAAAATCGTAGATCCGAATATACGTTGCACTTATTCAGTTTTTTCTTCGATTTAAAATACACAAAATAGATGCAGAAAAACTCAATTTTATTGTTAGCATGGTAAGCCACGGAACATTTGCCATGCATGTTCATGGTGCAACTCGTAGATAGATAGATATTTATTGACGACGGTAAGTCTATGCAGACTTATGCGTCATTAAAAATGGAAATATGTACAAGACTATATACAACATGATTAGTTCGGTAAAATATGCATGCTAAGTTAACTTAAACATGTTAAAAGCAAACAACATTATATACTAAAACAAGCACAGGTTAAATAAAATATGCATCAGAACTATTTAAAATAATCTACAGTTAAACAGCATTGGCATGATATTTTTAAATTTCCCGCACCAAACCAGAGATAAAATAGCTACTGCATATAGCAAAAAAACCCTCTGGAAAGCGTAGAAACCGAGTAATTACATAACATGTTAACATGTTAAAAAACAATCTTAAAAATGCATTGACTGACGTCAGCTCGAAACACCAAGATGATTAGAAGAATCACCAGCCGCACCAGTCACATATACCACAGTGGTGATCCCCCGACAGCACGGATGATTTCATAACTGAAAGATTAGAGGAATCACCAGCCGCACCAGTCGCTGGTACCACAGTGGTGATCCCCCGACAGCATGGATGATTCCATGAGTGGATGATTAGAGGAATCTCGTATATTGTGCCTGGCCTGGCCAATATTAAAAATAAAAGTTGATTCGTAGTTTTCAAAAATTCGTCAGTAACGTTTAGTCCTAATCCACTATGTTACCACAAATACGTCAAGGTGGCATCATGCACAAGTCGGCTAACTTACATTTTAACGATTTTGAGATTTTGGGTGTTTTTGAAAGCTCTCACCACAAGCTTTATCTGACAAAAGAGCCAAATGTCTGGACCAATCACATTCTGTGGTACAAGCCAAAATGTGTTTGCGCATGCTGCTTTCTGGCGATTTTCGTAGAACATAAATGATCTTCTGATCAAGTCGAAAGGAGTGAAATGGACGTGTCCAAGAAATTAAAGAGAAAAAACGGTTCATTGCTAAAGAAGCCAGGCGAATTTTACCCGATATCAGCAGCAGTCCATCGTCGAGTCGTTTTTATACATAAAAACAATGTAAACAATCGCACAACAACTTGACGTACATGATAAAACAAATAAATACAAATTAAACCAACAAGTAAATAAAAGCAGTGACCAAATGCTAACCCTCAGTGTGACCTAACCTCAGTGTGACCTAACCCTCAATGTAAAACTCGTAAATTTATCAAGTTGTTTCTATCAATAAGATATATTTTCATTGTGTTTTATCATATTTCCTTAATATCTGGATGCATGTACGGAATTCTTTCAATTTATCATGGATTAGGCAGCATAATTCTTTGAAAATCAGTGATTTAAAAAAAAAAATTGTGGTTTAGACCAAACGAAAAAAGCAACATGCAAAAATGGTCTAACCCTCATGTAACAAACTTTAAAGTGTTTAATTTCGCATAAACCATCTTTAGGAAAAATATTTTATATAATTTCAATGTACAGTGATGTGCATTCAATGTACATTCCATGTTACGCTTTTAAAGGTTTTATCTCAGCTGCCTGATTTACCAGAAAGGTCAAAACCTTCAATACTTGATTACTCAAAACACCAGAGAATGGGTTAGACCAGTTGTGTAAGATACCATCCTAATAATGGACTGACAGCGCATGTGTATTTTAAGTACTTTGATCGCACATCGTTGTATTATTTCGCTCACTTTGCAAATTGATTACACCGATTTTCGGCATTTTATTTCTATGCAGACTTATTAATTCTAAGCTGAGGTGCGCTCACTTAGAGTGGGTTGCATTTTTACATCGTTTCTACATTCATTGGTAATGGTTTGTTGATGACAACCAATGAGGTAGTTCTACTGAATACAGACACAAAGATAGTGTGGCATGCTGGGGCGGTGTTTGAAGAGCAGTCAGTTATCATACAGAGACGTTTGACCGACATTGATCATGTATTGGGTCAATTTCTCGTGTGGTATAATATTATACCCCCAACCAGTAAAAGAGTTGCAGACTGTCACATGACGAGATTAGCCAATCACCGCCGTCATTCAGTTTTTATTTAAATTAGAGGGTAGAATACCATACTTGGGCCGAAACCTGTTACTACGGAATAACAGAATAAGGTAATCGTGAAGTTAACCCGTAATATGACACCCGATCCGATTTAGGTCGCCTAGGAAGGTGTCGTCAAGACTGAACATATTCAGTCATAGTCTTGGCCCGTCTTAGTCGTAGCGGTGTTGCATGTTCTGCGACTCGATCGAAATGTCTCACCGTTGCTTCTTACACGGTCACCACTAGAATCGCTGTTATAGCTTACGACGCGCAGTCGGTGACAGTAGGTAATTTACTAACAACAAGTGTGATCAACGGGTCTAATTCTTGTTGTAAACTTGTTGAGTAATTCATCTGTTAACCCTTTAAGAGCTGAAGGAAATTTAAAACTTAAAATAATTTTAAAATGCAGCTGTCCTGTTGCATCAGAGACTGATTTTCAACTTTGCCGTGACCAGGATTCGAACCTGGGTTTCCTCGGCCACAACGAGGGGTACTGACCACTATACGATCACGGCCGTTAAGTCAGCTGACAGCTTGTGTAATCAACTCAACTAGATCCGTACAAAAAACTATGATCTTACGGGCATGCTAAATATGTCATCTGACAAACACATATGAAAGTCTGGTGTGTATTATTTATCTTCAACTCTGCGCCAGCATTGAACCAGCATAAAAACAATGTCTCGGGGTTTGATGATTTACCTATACACGCCTTTAGGACCTACGTCAATTAATTTGTACTTCTTTAAACGTAGCCGCGTCGTCCTCTCCGAGGCACTGGGGCTACGATAAAAAGAAGCTCCGTGTCGCAATTGGTTGATGCAGTCGGCTGTTAGCCGAAAGGTGTGATTAACTGGATGAATTATTGTTAAAAACTTGTGGAGTTTTGTTGGAAATTCACCTGTTTTTCCTTTAAGAGCTTAATAAAATTTAAAATTAAAAAAAATAAATTAAATTTAGGCATAATGATTCACTATGAGGTGTGAGGTTTTAATTCGCACCCCACAGTGAATAAAAAATACACTTCCATAAAATGCCCTGGTGTTATACATCAAATTTTAATATCGTCAGTGGAATGTATGCACAGAAGTGAAAAAAAATCAGTGGATTAAACTGTGAATATGTGAGAGAATGGATGCAGGGGTCATTTTTAGATGTGGAGGTAAACTGTATTTGTGTATATAAGTGTGATCAACGGGACTAATTCTTGTTGTAAACTTGTCGAGTAATTCATCTGTTAACCTTTTAATAGCTGAAGGAAATTTTAAACTTAAAAGAATTTAAAAATGCAGCTGTCCTGTCGCATCAGAGACTGATTTTCAACTTTGCCGTGACCAGGATTCGAGCCTTGGATTCGTCGTCCACAACGAGGGGTACTGACCACTATACGATCACGGCCATTCAGCTGACAACTTGTGTAATCAACTTAACTAGATTCGTACAAAAACTATGATCTTACGGGCATGCTAAATATGTCATCTGACAAACACATGTGAAAATCTGGTGGGCATTATTTATCTTCAACTCTGAGCCAACATTTAACCAGCATAGAAACAATGTCTCGGGTTTTTATGATTTACCTATACACGTCTTTAGGCCCTACGTCAATTAATTTGTACTTCGTTAAACGTAGCCGCGTTGTCCTCTCAGAGGCCTTGAATTGGTGTATATGTTTTAGGCCTACCCGAAAAATTCAACATGGCAGTGACTGACAGCGATCTAGATCCCAAGGTCTGAAAAATGTCCATAACGTTTTAATGACTATGAGACAAGTGAGCTGAGCATGAGGGCATGTAACTAAAATGTTATTGATTCTAAAAAAAATATTTTTGACCTGAATATTCGAAGAGAAGTCTTAGATATGACCTTGCAAAGAAATGTCCCATGATTTTGTACGGAGTCAATCTGTCGCTGAAGCCTGTTTCAGGAACTGGGGCTACGATAAAAAGAAGCTTCATGTCGCAATTGGTTGATGCGGTGGGCTGTTAGCCGAAAGGTGTGATTAACTGGATAAATTATTGTTAAAAACTTGTGGAATTTTGTTGGAAATGCACCTGTTATTCCTTTAAGAGCTGAATAAAATTTAAAAAAAAAATTAAATTCAAATTTAGGCATAATGATTCACTATGAGGTGTGAGGTTTTCAACAATTCGCACCCCCCAGTGATTAACAAATACACTTTCATAAAATACCCTAGTGTTATACATCAAATTTTAATATCGTCAGTGGAATGTATGCACAGAAAAAAAGTGGATTAAACTGTGAATATGTGAGAGAATGAATGCAGGGGTCATTTTTAGATGTGGAGGTAAACTGTATTTGACTTCTGATGACCTCTAGAGGTCATTGACCTCGAAAGGTTAAAATATTCACATGTAAACCCAATATGTAGTGAAAATTGTATATTACAATGTCTACGATTTGTTCCTGTGTCCCAAAAGTTTGTCAAATACTTGAAGAGACACCAAGGTCATTTAAAGGTCTAGCTTGCAAAAATATTTGAAAGTTCTACTTTTTTCAATTTCCACACTTTTGTTGTGCAATCATTTATTACAAAGGACTGGTTTTGACATATTCTTCGTCACCACTACACGACCACGGCCATTGCGCCAACTAATGATTTACGATTCGAAAGAGTTTGAAGACTAATCATACAAAGGCGTTTGACCGACATTGATCATGTATCAATCAATCAATCAATAAAACTTCTACAGCGCCTATATCATCAGCTGACCGAGCTCAGAGGCGCACAAATCCTTAGCGTGATCTTGTGTCGTAGTCGAGGCCAAATCAGGTTCGTCAACAGGGAGCCGGACTACTGTAGAGCTAGGATGGGAAAGCCAGATCGAATGGGTGAGATTCAAGTAATTTCCTGAATGGTAAAATTGTTTCGGCATTACATACAGGCACAGGCAGGGCGTTCCATAAGGCTGTGCCAGATATAGAGAAAGCTCTTGTAGTCCAGCCAAACTAGACTTTTTTTGGAACAAATTGCAACAGAACATTTTTTTACATAAAGCATTTCCTTAATTTCCCCAGATCACCAAAAAAAAAATCGCGCAAGATCCGTTGATGGGAAACAGGTCAAATTTGCATAAATCTCAGATGACCGCCAAATATCTATACGCGATCATATTTTTGCTTTCGGATGAGCTATTCGAGTGATCTTAAATTCTAGACTAGGGTTTTCAGATACAAGGATATCAATGAACGACATAACAATTTTTATGATGAATATTTTTGTCAAAACTGGACATAATAGCGCTGAATAGTGTAGTATATAAGGTAAAGCGCACTGGTCCCAGCACAGTACCATGTGGAACTCCATATTTTGGTGAAGTTAACTCGTAATATGACACACGGCCCGTCAACTAACAACAAGTCAAGTGTGATCACCAGAGTCATTCGTGATGAAAACTGGCCAAAATTGTTGAGTAATCCCCTTGTTAACCCTTTAAGACCTGAAGTAAATTAAACTGAAACTTAATCATAGTTTCACTGACAGTTAATGAAATAACTTTCATAAAATAACCCAGTATTATACATCAAAACATAGTATTTCGCGGATTGTATAATTTTCACTGGAATTACTTTTACTGTAAAAATATCCTATGACTCATGTAGACGTCCTTAAAAAATAAAAAAAATATCAGCTGACCTGCGGCATCAGAGACTGTTCTCTAGCACTGCCGTGACCAGGATTTGAACCTGGGTTTCCTCGGCCACAACGAGGGGTACTGACCACTATACGATCACGGCTATTGCGTCAGCTGAGTGATATTAGTGTTATGCTATAAACACCTCCTTCATCGACTAACACTGGATGTGAACAGAATCCATGATTTTATGGAGCGTGATAAATATGTCATGTGAAAAACACACGTGGGAGTCTGGTATGTATTATTTATTTTCAACTCTGAGCCAACATTGCACCAGCATAGAAACAATGTCTCGGGCTTTATTTATTTATTATTTATGTATTTATTTACCAATGCCTACCAGTGTCTACGTTATTTGTCTCCCTGGCTCAATTATATAGTTAAGGCGTTCGGCTGTTAACCGAAAGGTGTGATCAACTGGAATCATTCTTGTTAAAAATTGCTGAATAATTCACCTGTTTACCCTTTAAGAGCTGGAGTAAATTTAAAATAAAGAATTTAATCATATTGATTCACTGCATGTGAGGTGTGAGTTGTTCCACAATCGTCAACTCACAGTGAATCAAAGATACCCAGTTGTTATCAGAATGATGGTTCAAAATATACTTACTTTGATGGGTTGCATAACTTTGTTTGAAATGATTTTTAGTGAAAAGTATGGTTTGACTCATGTAGACGTCCGTAAAAGATAAAAAGAATGAAGCTGACATGCCGAATCACAGACTGATTTTCAGCTCTGCCGTGACCAGGATTCGAACCTGGGTTTCTTTGGCCACAACGAGGGGTACTGACCACTATACGATCACGGCTATTGCGTCAGCTGATATTTTACGAGCCGAACGAACAGCGAGTGGTAGCACAATGCACACCATGGGCGCCGAGACATAATGGGCCAATAAAAAAACATGACCAATGCACCAACGTTATCCGGATATACCTTTCAGTGGCTATTTGAGCTAGACGTTCACACAACTAAGACGAATAGCGATAAACTTTGTTTAACCCTTTCAGCACGGGGACCATCTTTATAGTCAGATTCTGACGTATAAAGTCGTTCCCCGCACTGAAAGTGTTACAAATATTACTAATAGTCGTTGACCCATAACATTGGTATTCAAATGAAGCGGAAAGAGCTAACTAAGACATTAATGATAATTTTAAATTGAAAAACAACTTTGGTCTCCATGGTTTAAGCGAAAGTAATTCAGCGTTCTAAAAGTTAAGACTTCTGTTTGCTGGATCGATCTTAATATGTTTCCTCAGCCGGTTAAATCCCTGTTATTGGGAATAAAAAGAGTATTTGAACATCAAAATATAGAATGGTCCAAAAAATTATTCAAGTATAAGAGTATTTTTCACTCACTTGAAGATATCAATTCAAGTGGGTGAACAATTTTAATTCTTTAATTCTTTCAGCGCGGGGACCGTCTTTATACGTCATAGTATGACGTCTGAAGACGTCAGATCAGATTCTGACGTCTGTATCAGAGGGTCTCAGCACTGAAGGATTTAAAATATTTCCAATGGCCGTAGACCCATCACATACACGTATTCAAATGAAGCGGAAAGAGCTAACTAAGACATTTTAATATAAAAAAAACTTCAGTTCCCATGGTTTATACAAAAATATTTCAGCGATGTGAGGGTTAACTTGGCGTTTAAAGGGTTAAATGGTGGTAGATGATGTTATGCTTTAGATATACATGTAGTTATGATGTTTTAACATACTCTGTGCCTTAGTGGCTCAGATAAAATGGATGATATCAGATGTCACCTCGGGCAGACGCCACAGTGAATCAAGTGATATCGGACCACCATCATTATGTAGCGGATCATATCGGACGTTTCTATTATCTCGTGAGTTCATATCGGACTGGAATCAACATAGGACTTGTCAGTCTACTTCATATACTGTAGCATGTCAATGATATGAAATTGACATCAAATCAAGAACACAAAAAGACACATTTTGTGATGACAATATTTTGTTTTTTTCATCTTTTCTCTGAGACATATTTCTTTCGGCTTCAGGAGGCCATCCCTCTGAATTCTAAAATTACTCTTAACTGTCTCTCATATCTATTAGAACAATAAAACTATATTAACTTTTCTAATGGAAATGTGATAATATTAAACCTTTGCCTGCTAATCAAAGGAATAGTCGTTTTTAAGCAGTATTATTAGTCGAATAAGCCATTGGTATATGTACTGGGAATGAAATGACATCAAAACATCAAGATTTTTAAATGTTTGGTTTCAAATTAAATAAATATGAGTAATTTTGAACCACTTGAGGTAAATTACGCTAGCGAGACACAGCCTCAAGTGGTTGAAAAAGCAGGATATAATGGTTAAGAAATTTGTAATCAGGATTTTATTTAATGATAGATAAACTGTATCATCCGATGAAGCTGCATGTCATACAAATTAAAATTCTATATATAAAAATATATATGTATTTGACCTTTGCTGAGAAAGAATTTGACCTTTGATGAAGTTGATGTTATATAGTTAACCCTTTAACCGCCGGTGCCGCATATATTCGGGTTTTCATTTTGCATTATTTGCATTAGCATTAGCACATTTTGCAAGTACCACCTTTTAAACATGTTGAAGATAAAATGTGACATCAATCAGCAAGATTTTAAAACAGTTGACCTCCATTTTGTCAGATCTGAATAATTTTCACTCACTTGAAGTTTTGGATCCCGTCAGCGAGACACAACTTCAAGAGGGTGAAAATTCAGATTGAATAATTTGGCGATTAAAGGGTTAAGGCGTTCGGCTGTTAACCGAAAGGTGTGATCAACTGGAGTTATTCTTGTTGAAAATTGCTGAGTAATTCACCTGTTTACCCTTTGAGAGCTGAAGTAAATTTAAAATAATGAGTTTAATCATATTGATTCACTGCATGTGAGGTGTGAGTTGTTCCACAATCGTCAACTCACAGTGAATCAAAGATACCCAATTGATATACATCAAAACGGCCTACTGTTGCATAACTTTGTTTGAAATGATTTCAGTGAAAAATATGGTATGACTCATGTAGATAAAAGATAAAAAAAATATCACTGGGGGACAGAAGCGTACATAGCAATGCTCGGACTGTACATCCTCTCTAGATTCTCTAGAGAGGATGTACAGTCCCAGCATTGCTATGTACCCTAGCAAATGTGTCTGTATCCACGCTTCTGTCCCCCAGTCGCCCAGACTATGGGCCAATATTATACATGGGCAATGCACCAACGTTATCATGATATACCTTCCAGTGGCTATTTGAGCTAGGCGTACACACAACTAAGACGAATAGTCGATAAACAGTGTTTAACCCTTTCAGCACGGGGACCGTCTTTATACGTCAGATTCTGACGTATGAAGACGGTTCCCGTGCTGAAAGCATTACAATATTTATAATGGCCGTAGACCCATAGCATAGGTATTCAAATGAATCGGAAAGAGCTAACTAAGACATTTATAATCATTTTAAATTGAAGAACAACTTTGGTCTTCATGGTTTTATGCAAAAGTAATTCAGCGTTCTAAAAGCTAAGACTCCTGTTTGCTGGATCGATCTTGATATGTTTCCTAAGTCAGTTAAATCACTGTTTTTGGGAATTCAATAAGTGTTTGAACATCAAAATTTACAATGGTCAAAAAAATTATACAAGTATCAGAGTATTTTTCAGCCACTTGAAGTTATCGATTCAAGTGGGTGAACAATTTTAATTTTTTAATTCTTTCAGCGCGGGGATCGTCTGTATACGTCATAATATGACGTCTGAAGACTTCAGATCAGATTCTGACGTCTGTATAAGACGTACTGAAGGAATTACAATATTTCCAATGACCGTAGACCGATCACATACACGTATTCAAATAAAGCGGAAAGAGCTAACTGAGACATTTTTATTATAATATAATATTAATCAGTTCCCATGGTTTATACAAAAATATTTCAGCGATGTGAGGGTTAACTTGGCGTTTAAAGGGTTAAATGGTGGTAGATGATGTTACACTTTAGATATACATGTAGTTATGGTGTTTTAACATACGCTGTGCCTTAGTGGCTCAGATAAAATGGATGATATCAGATGTCACCTCGGACAGACGCCACAGTGAATCAAGTGATATCGGACAACCATCATTATGTAGCGGATCATATCGGACGTTTCTATTATCTCGTGAGTTCATATCGGACTGGAATCAACATAGGACTTGTCAGTCTACTTCATGTACTGTGGCATGTCAATGATATGAAATTGACATCAAATCAAGAACACAAAAAGACACATTTTGTGATGACAATATTTTGTTTTTTTCATCTTTTCTCTGAGACATATTTCTTTCGGCTTCAGGAGGCTATCCCTCTGAATTCTAAAATAACTTTTAACTGTCTCTCATATCTATTAGAACAATAAAACTATAATAACTTTTCTAACGGAAATGTGATAATATTAACCCTTTGCCTGCTAATCAAGACATTAGTCGTTTTTAATCAGTATTATTAGTCGAGTAAGCCATTGGTATATGTATTAGGAATGAAATGACATCAAAACATCAAGATTTTTAAATGTTTGGTTTCAAATTAAACACATATGAGTAATTTTTAACCACTTATGGTTGTAAATTACGCTAGCGAGACACAGCCTCAAGTGGTTGAAAAAGCAGGATATAATGGTTAAGAAATTTGTAATCAGGATTTTATTTAATGATAGATGAACTGTATCATCCGATGAAGCTGCATGTCATACAAATTAAAATTCCATGCCAGTTGTGGGTGGTGGTGTAAAAGGCTTTTACAATTATATTTGTTTAATTTGAGAATAAACAATTAATTTTCTTGATGCTCAAAATAAGATTTGTAATAGTGCATTAAATTCTTCAAGTGCGTTAAAGACATTAAAACTGCTATTTTCGCGATTGATAATTTAAATATTAATGCTTCATAGGCGGCTAACTCTAAAACCTATTCCTAAGCTGGGATTAAATGCATCATTCATTTTCAAATTAGATTTTATCTATATTTATTTTTGTTATTAACCCTTTAAGCACAACAAGAGTTGTTTTCAATCTGGTTTATTAGTATTATTAGCCGATCAAATCACTGCTACTGGGGATGAAATGTGTTTTAACCCTTTAACCGCCGGCGCCGTCTATATTTGTTTTTTACATTTTTTATCAGCACATTACATATCAGCTTTTAAACCTGTTAACGAAAACACGTGACATTAGTCAGCAAGATTTGAAATTTGCTGACCTCTATTTTGTTAAATCTGAATAATTTTCACTCACTTGAAGTTGTGGATCGCGTCAGCGAGACACAATTTCAAGTGAGTGAAAATTCCAAAAGAATCATTTAGCGGGTAAAGAGTTAAATAGCAAGGAAGCAACGATTTCACATTGAACAAATATGAGTAAGTTTCGGTAGCTAGAAGTTGTAGGTCCCCATAGCGAGACACAACTTCAAGTGGATGGAAATATAAATAAAATAACTTAACAAGTAAAGGGTTAAAGTTGTACCATTACCTTACATATAAATTATAGGGGTATTTAAATTATTCATTATTGAATTACAACCCTGATTTACTACTTTATTATCAATCACCCTGATCACAGACTGTTCATTGAGAACAATAGTTAAGTGTCTACTGAAAGGAATATAGTCCGATGGTATAGACTGACTCACAAACCCTTTGATCTTTCTTGATTGGGTCAGCGACCTACCCGATCTTTTTATAATACACATTGGAGCACGATAGCAGCGATACAGATGCAGCTTCTCATGAGCAGATATCTGTAGTAATGTATGGTATTATTTGTTATCATCAATTGTATTCAGCAGATTTTGGTACACATATATTTATTTTGCCATTCAAACAAGCACAATCATGTAATACAGTGTTTATCTTGAAACTCATGGTTCACTGATACTTTACGACATGTATTGGATTTTGTATAATGTATTGCATTGGTCCCTTCACATATTCATATTTTCACATTTATTTTGCCGCGGTACTAAAAAGTACTAATCGCCTCCGCTCTTAGCCATGATATTTTTCACAGAAAAGTTGGCCTAAGTCTAGTAGTCTACCCCTCAATTTAAATAACAACTGAATGACGGCGGTGATTGGCCGATCACGGCATGTGACATGCTGAACCGCTTTTAGATTAGTCGGGAGTAGAATACAAGACTTGGTACAACAATTTTAAACTGAAATCAACATTAAACTAGTTAGATTGACATATACTTGATTCAAATTGAGCATAATTGCAAGTTGAAGTGGTTTAAGATGTAAATCTTGTAACTTAACACTTTAACCCTTTCAAGCCTGAATTTACCACTGTCATATTCATCCCAACAAGCCGCGAATTGATGTCGCAATTCTCCACCTGTTGTGAATGAAGATGACTTTAAGAGACTGGCAAATGAAAAAAATAGTGCTATTAATAAAAAATTGCATAACAATTTTTGTTCTAGAAACCCTAGGTGTAAAAAATCAAGTCATTCCTCATAGATGCATATTGATGATTTAATCTTTACAGCGCGGGGATCGACTTTAGACGACAGAATCTGACGTCTGTGGACGTCAGATTCTGTCGACTAAAGTCGATCCCCGCACTAAAAGAATTTAATTATTTCCAATGGCCGTAGACCTATAACATATGTATTCAAATGAAGAGGGAAGAACTAACTAAGACATTTATCATGATTTCAAATTTGAAAAAACCCTTTGGTTGCGATGTTTTTTCACATTAATTCAGGGTTAAAGGGTCAATTATTATTCATGTATTTGTATTGTGATGTATTTGTATTGTGATGTATTTGTATTGTGATGTATTTCTATTGTGATGTATTTCTATTGTGATGTATTTGTATTGTGATGTATTTGTATTGTGATGTATTTGTATTGTGTTGTATTTGTATTGTGATGTATTTGTATTGTGATGTATTTGTATTGTAATGTATTTCTATTGTGATGTATTTGTATTGAGGAACAGCATTTGCATTAATTTGAGCGTTGATAGTGATTGTCATTGAGCCAGCTCGTTATCTCTAGGCCAGAGCTAATATCTCATACCATCCTTACTGATTATAAAAAAATCTACATATTGGATGAAATATTATTTTTTCCCAGAAAGACTAGATCGTCTTGCATTTGGTCGTAACGGGAAACATTAATTAGGTTTAGCAATCCCCTAATGAACCTCTTTATAAGCCGTGCACGTGGTCAGCTGTAGAGCTTCACAAACATGCCTGACTTCACCTGACAGGCCGGATGAGGCTCCTTAAGGGACACATCTTACAATCCATCAGTTTTATTGCAGCACGAAAGCAATATTTAGATAAACCAGCTCGCATATGGCGTCAGTGGCGGTTGGTGGTGTGTGAATGATTCACATCATCCAGGGGGGATATTATTAACGCAGGAAAACTGAAGCCGAGATGCAACGTTTTCTCTTATCTTAAATACTTTGTTCACTCCAACGCCTTCTCTGTTAATGGTTCACAGTGGACTACGACTTTAACCCTCTACCCGCTAAGTTATCCTATTTAATTTCCACCCACCTAACCCTTAAACCGCCGGTACCCATTATATTCGTTTTTACACTTTTTATTAGCATATTGCATATCACCTTTTAAACCTGTTAAAGATAAAAAGTGACATTAGTCAGCAAGCTTTGAAATTTTTTTTACCTACCGCGACCCACAACTTTAAGTGGGTGAAAAATACTTATATTTGTTTCATTTGAGATTAAATATTTGCATCCTTATGTTTGAACACATTTCATTTTCAATGATTTGACCGCCCAATAAAACAAATAAAAAACGAATCGAGTTGTCCTTAGCGATGTAAAGGTTAACCCTTCCAGCGCGGGGACCGTCTTTATACGTCAGAATATGTCGTCTGTAGACCTCAGGTTCTGACGTATAAAGACCGTCCATGCACTGAAAGAATTAAAATATTTATAATGGCCGTATCCCCATAACATAGGTATTCAAATGAATCACAAAGAGCTAACTAAGACATTTACGATGATTTCAAATTAAAAATGGAAAACCCTTTGGTTTCCATGGTTTACACAAAAATATTTCAACGTTTTAAGGGTTAATATTTTTGCTCGTTGATTGTTTATATGATGTTAAAGAGGGGATATACGAGGAGAATTAAGAAGGAAAATAATTCCCGTGAACATGCATTGCATTCCAAATAACAGTGGTTAAATAAAAAAAAAATAAAAAAAATAACTACTATTACGAAAGGGTCAACATTCCCGATCGTATTGTAAATTTAACAGAGAAAGTATGATGTAGTGCAATGACAAATATCAGTAACTAACTTGGAAAGTTCTCGGTCGAACCCAATGATCCACCACAGAATGCTCCCATGTAGCCGACGGCACCAAACCAAATACACGAGAAAATCAGCTTTTCTTGCCTCCGCTTCAATTGACACACAATTGGACGTATGGGTGTAAGTGTACCAAGGAATCAAAACTTCCAGGCCGAAGTGCATGCCAGGATCCAGGGATCTTGGTGTAACTATAGTAAATCCGACGGAAATTTCCGTCATGCATGGTTACGTAAGATGACGAATGACGACATAAATTTCGGTCATGTATGGTAGTGAAGGGGTTAAACAAATGTGCTATAAACAAACGTCTTTCAGATATTATACAATTCGATATTTGTATTTTTTTTACCCTTTGACGTGATAAACATATTCCTAATTATTATTAACAATATCTACGTACATTATGTAGAGATATTCTAACATCAATCAGTGTATGGATCTGAACAAAGGCAGAAAAAAGAGAAGGCACAGCCTGCTGTCAGAGAAACAATTATATATTTAACCTTTAACCCTTTCAAGCCTGAATTTACCATTGTCATCTTCGTTCACTACAAGCCACGAATTGCTGTCGCAATTCTCGACTTGTAGTGAATGAAAATGATTGGATGTGTTTAAAAATTAAAGAAAATTAGGCTACCATGTACGCCTATTGGTAAACCAGTTTGATGGAAATTTTCGTTCTTAAACCCTTTGTTGTAGAAAAATCAAGTCTGTTTTCAGGGATGTAAAATGATGCTTTATTGCATCGTGAGGGTTCAAAGGGTTAAAACGTTGAATTAAATGTGTATAAACCATGGAGACCAAAGGGTTTTTTTCAATTTGAAATCATCATAAATTTCTTAGTTAGCTCTTTCTGCTTCATTTGAATACATGAATTATGGGTCTATACGGCTGTTATAAATATTTTATTTTTCAGCGCGGGGATCGACTGTAGACGTCAGAATCTGACGTCTTAAGTCAGGCCCCGTGCTGTTTGGGTTAATGACGTTTTATTTACTTTCTTCTCGGCCGTCAGAACATCATGCTAAGTTTCCCATAATGCGGATGACAGGGGAGGAGGGGAGGGGGAGGGCGGGGGGTCGGTTTTGCATAAATCCTATACACGGCAATATTTTTGCTTCTGTATATATTTTTAAAATAATTTACAGAATAAAGATATTAACCCTTCAATCGCCAAATTATTCAATTTGAATTTTCACCCACTTGAATTTGTGTCTCGCTGACGCGATCCACAACTTCAAGTGAGTGAAAATTATTCAGATTTGACAAAATGGAGGTTAACTCTTTTCAAATCTTGCTGGTTGATTTCACATTTTATCTTTAACAAATTTAAAATGTGCTACTTGATGTGCTAATGATAAAAGAAAACCCAAATATATGCGGCACCGGCGGTTAAAGGGTTAATAATATAATATTTCTCAACAAATTAAAAACCTTATTAATTATTTATATAAAAATGTTCACCATGAACTATATTTATGAAAAGAAAAAAAGCATCTCTAATATTGCATGACAGATTACCTCTGACGGTTCCAACACTGAAAGAATGAAAATAATAAATGGCCGTGGACCCATAACATAGGTATTTAAATGAAACAGAAAGAGCTGACTAAGACATTTATGATGATTTCACATTGAAAAACCCCATTGGTTGCCATAGTCCCAGAGCTCAGACACTTTTATTTATGTTTTCGAGTGCAAACGGTTTGATGGTTGTTTTTATAGTGGAAACATGTCAGGAATTCAAAACAAACAAGTCTTACAAAAAATAACCTGTCCGTTTTCTCAGAATTCAGCTTTAAGCATGTGTACCGTTGAAAAATTTGAATGTATTTTCTCGAAATCACAAAAAAAACGAATAAAATAACAGTTAATATAGCTAAGCAATTTTTTTTCATCCCACATCCAAGGAGTCAGAATACTTACACATAAACATGCCAATATGTACCAACATTTTGATACTTTTGCCAAATAATCGCAAAAAAAACGAGAAAATAGGTGAAACAATATTTTAGTTTTACCGTCGATTTTGTGCAAAAATAGCAATAACTATTCCATATCCCATTTATGTAATTAATAAATCAAAATCATCTCGTATTAGGCCTCAATATGATAATAACAAGTATTTGACATGTATGACTGATATTTATTGATTATAATACACGTAGCGACCCCCCCCCCCCCTCATTAAACCTCAGTACATCAATTCCAAAAAGTGACAGAATGGCCTTGTAACTGTGCATGTGAACTATATCAGTTCAAATGCACAGATTTTTTTTAATATCAACGTTTTTAATTTGGTCCCCATGGTTTAAACAAACATAATTCAGCGCTGTATGGGTTTTAAGCTACGGACATAAGCTGTGAGGAAAACAATAAGATATCATTGTGAGATATCAGTGTCCTAAGGCTTAACACAGGTGCATTGGTCGTCTCGACTGACTGAACACAGTGGTCAACATGATTTGATTCATTGTGGGCCCACCAACAGGATTAGCAGGCAGGCAGGCAGGCAGGCAGGCAGGCAGGCAGGCAGGCAGGCAGGCAGGCAGGCAGGCAGGCAGGCAGGCAGGCAGGCAGGCAGGCAGGCAGGCAGGCAGGCAGGCAGGCAGGCAGGCAGGCAGGCAGGCAGGCAGGCAGGCAGGCAGGCAGGCAGGCAGGCAGGCAGGCAAGCAGGCAGGCAGGCAGGCAGGCGGGCGGGCGGGCGGGCGGGCAGGCAGGCAGGCAGGCAGGCAGGCAGGCAGGCAGGTAGGCAGGTAGGTAGGTAGGTAGGTAGGTAGGTAGGTAGGTAGGTAGGCATGCAGGCAGCATGAGGCAGGCAGGATCTAATGCAGACAGGCAGGCAGGCACTATAGGGGGTGACATTTATATCAATCTGTGTCTAATGCCATTAACCCGGATTTTAAGGTATGAATAATGAATCAGTTGTGACTCGCCAGGGGGCGGTATCACAGTTATTTATGGTCTCACCACACAAATTCATTCGCCCATATCATTATAAAGTTTAAGAATAAGAAAGTTAGTCTCTTTTTAAAAATTGTGGCTCTTTACAGCAGCTCCTGTGGTGATTATTACGGAAATATCATTTTGATACCAATTTAAATCGATTCTGTGATGTTTTGTTGTAGCAAAGGCATCGAAATGATAAAAGAAAGATCTAGCAGGAAGTCCTTGCGCTGGCTGTAACAAGGCTCTTCTAAAAAACGAGGTCAATTTTTTTCTAGGTCGCCCGGGGGAGAGTGGGGCAAGAGCTTATTCTAGGCTAAAATAGCAGGAAAGCAAGCAGATTCACATACTTTTTTTATTTTTTATTTTGAAAGAGAACAGCAGGATGGTTAAAATGATATATAGGGTTATTTACATTTCCCCATTTTAGGAGTGCTGGGAGGCCTGAGCGTATGGGTCATAATACATGTAAGTCTATGGGACGGGTATTATGTGTGGTGAGACGTTAAGGCCATAGTTCCAGAAAACACATGTTCGCGCCTGTGGGATGTTTTATTGCTACTAGACCAAGAATTTTGCTCATTTATTATCACCAGGCAGCCAATTCAGCAAAAAAATATAATATAGACATGTTTTCTAGCGAATTTAACGAAACAAATTTGATAACGTTCAATTATGGTCCATATACCAAGCATTTGCCATATAGCTCTGAAACAGTTGTAAGTTCAACTTGGTTCATCCGCTTCCCCGCATTGATTTTCTTGTCCTTTGGTATTTATACCTCTTTTGTTTGTGTGTATAATGTCCGTACATCACTATTCTGAAGAAATAAAATCATTCATTGCCCAATTTTAAGACGAGTCTCTGAAAAAATAGACAATATCATACAGATGCTTCATGAAAATGGGAAATTATGTTGTAATATCGAAAAACGGGCCATTTCTCGAGATCTAGTAATAAACAGGGGAATTTCATTTTGCGTTTGTGTGCCTTCTGCTCATCGGAATTGGACAAGGTTTTCTTTTTCGATTTCAGAATAGAATGTATTTTCTAGCTCACTTGAAAAAAAATATTCCATAAACATGTTTATTTCCCTTAAGGTCTCACCACACAAATTCATTCGCCCATATCATTATAAAGTTTAAGAATAAGAAAGTTAGTCTCTTTTTAAAAATTGTGGCTCTTTACAGCAGCTCCTGTGGTGATTATTACGGAAATATCATTTTGATACCAATTTAAATCGATTCTGTGATGTTTTGTTGTAGCAAAGGCATCGAAGTGATAAAAGAAAGATCTAGCAGGAAGTCCTTGCGCTGGCTGTAACAAGGCTCTTCTAAAAAACGAGGTCATTTTTTTTCTAGGTCGCCCGGGGGAGAGTGGGGCAAGAGCTTATTCTAGGCTAAAATAGCAGGAAAGCAAGCAGATTCACATACCTTTTTTATTTTTTATTTTGAAAGAGAACAGCAGGATGGTTAAAATGATATATAGGGTTATTTACATTTCCCCATTTTAGGAGTGCTGGGAGGCCTTAGCGTATGGGTCATAATACATGTAAGTCTATGGGACGGGTATTATGTGTGGTGAGACGTTAAGGCCATAGTTCCAGAAAACACATGTTCGCGCCTGTGGGATGTTTTATTGCTACTAGACCAAGAATTTTGCTCATTTATTATCACCAGGCAGCCAATTCAGCAAAAAAATATAATATAGACATGTTTTCTAGCGAATTTAACGAAACAAATTTGATAACGTTCAATTATGGTCCATATACCAAGCATTTGCCATATAGCACTGAAACAGTTGTAAGTTCAACTTGGTTCTTCCGCTTCCCCGCATTGATTTTCTTGTCCTTTGGTATTTATACCTCTTTTGTTTGGGTGTATAATGTCCGTACATCACTATTCTGAAGAAATAAAATCATTCATTGCCCAATTTCAAGACGAGTCTCTGAAAAAATAGACAATTCCATACAGATGCTTCATGAAAATGGGAAATTATGTTGTAATATCGAAAAACGGGCCATTTCTCGAGATCTAGTAATAAACAGGGGAATTTCATTTTGCGTTTGTGTGCCTTCTGCTCATCGGAATTGGACAAGGTTTTCTTTTTCGATTTCAGAATAGAATGTATTTTCTAGCTCACTTGAAAAAAAATATTCCATAAACATGTTTATTTCCCTTAAGGTCTCACCACACAAATTCATTCGCCCATATCATTATAAAGTTTAAGAATAAGAAAGTTAGTCTCTTTTTAAAAATTGTGGCTCTTTACAGCAGCTCCTGTGGTGATTATTACGGAAATATCATTTTGATACCAATTTAAATCGATTCTGTGATGTTTTGTTGTAGCAAAGGCATAGAAATGATAAAAGAAAGATCTAGCAGGAAGTCATTGCGCTGGCTGTAACAAGGCTCTTCTAAAAAACGAGGTCAATTTTTTTCTAGGTCGCCCGGGGGAGAGTGGGGCAAGAGCTTATTCTAGGCTAAAATAGCAGGAAAGCAAGCAGATTCACATACCTTTTTTATTTTTTATTTTGAAAGAGAACAGCAGGATGGTTAAAATGATATATAGGGTTATTTACATTTCCCCATTTTAGGAGTGCTGGGAGGCCTGAGCGTATGGGTCATAATACATGTAAGTCTATGGGACGGGTATTATGTGTGGTGAGACGTTATGAGCTGACCACAGTAAGGAAGCGAGAATCCCTATCTGTTTCCTTCATAACCTATAGACATCACCTTCTTATTGCCGCAAGATCAGAGACCAATGTAGGACAGAGACCTATGTAGGCCTATCGACATGGCTTTCTGTGTTCTGCCAAAGACCACGAACGACATTCAATAGATTCAAAGATCCGAATGTACGAGGTGCGCAGCGCCGAGTATATATCCGGATCTATGAATCTATTGTGATTGAAAAATGAAATGAATCGGGCTTTAGGCCACCTTTGTGCACATTTATTGTAATTGAATTCTTTCTTCGATTTAAGATAGGCTCACGCAAAATAGGTAGGCCTACAGAAAAACGCATTATTTTATTTTCAGCATGGTAAACCACGAAACAATGGCCATGCAGGTTCCTGGTTAAACTCGTATATTGTGCCCAGCCTGGCCAATGTTAAAAATATCTGTAGATTCGTGGATCCCAATCTACTGTTTTAACAATAAAAGACTGACGTCACAGGTGAATTTAACAATAATAGACTGACGTCACAGGTGAATTTAACAATAATAGACTGACGTCAAAGGTGAATTTTAAGTTAGATTGCACATCGTTCTATTATTTCGATCACTTTCCAAATAACTATAATTAGTTATTAGCATTTTGTTTCTATAGACTTGGATTATTAATTTGAATAATGGGTTGCGCTTTTTTACATCGTTTTCACATTCATTGGGAGCCGTTCGCGGGAGGTTGTTTTCCCGAATACTGATAAAAAAACATAATATGACATGCTATGGTACAGCGTGCGGTGTTTGAAGAGTAATGCGTTAACATACGGAGACGTTTGACCGCCATTTATCAGGTATTGGGTCAATTGCTCGTGTGGCATACACAACAAGTATGATAATATACCCACAACCAATGAAAGAGTGGTTCAGCCTGTCACATGACGAGGTTAGCCAATCACCGCCGTCATTCAGTTGTTATTTAAATTAGAGGGTAGAATGATACACGTGGGCCAAAACCTGTTATTACGGAATTTTGGACCAATGTTATGTTGAAGTTCACTCGTGATATTTCACCCGGCCCGTCATTTACTAACAGCAGGTGTGATCAACTGGAGTCATTCTTGTTGAAAATTGCTCAGTAATTCCCCTGTTAACGCTTTAAGACCTAAAGTAAATCTAAAACTTATATTTAAACATATTTTCACTCACAGTGAACAAAAAAATACTTTCATAAAATAACCAAGTATTATCAATCAAAACGATACCTCAAAATACTATTTCGTGGATTGTATAATTTCTTCGGAATTACGCCTACTTTTAAAAAGTGTCATATGACTCATGTAGACGTCCCTAGTAGATACAAAAAATCTGTTGACATGCCGCATCAGGGATTAATTTTAACTCTGCCGTGACCAGGATTCGAACCTGGGTTTCCTCGGCCACAACGAGGGGTACTGACCACTATACGATCACGGCCCTCTGATCACGGCCCTTGCGTCAACTGACACCATAGCTAATCAACTGCTCGTACATCGACTAGCACTAGATGTGAACAGAAGCCATGATATTATGGGGCATATTCTTTATCTTCAATCTTGAGCCAACATTGAACCAGCATAGAAACAATGTCCCGGGTTTTTCTTATTTACATATGCAGGCTGTTGCGTTATTTAATTTGTACTTCGTGAAATGAAGCTGTCTCCAAGTCTCCGAGGCGTAATAACCAGTTGCCGCATCCGGCTGTTAACCGAAAGGTGTGATCAACTGGAGCAATTCTTGTTGACAACTCGTTGAATTTTGTTGAGAAACTCACCTGTTAATCCTTTGAGGCTGGAGGAAATTTTAAACTTACATGTAATCATATTAATATCGAGGTGTGATTTGTTCCACAATTTTCACAGTGAATAAAAAATACACTTTCATAAAATAACCAAGTGTTACACATCAAAACGATAGTCCAAAGTATGATTATTGCGATGGATTGTATAACTTTCTGGGGATTACTATCCTATGACTCATGTAGACGTCGCTATCAGGTATCATGCCTGCCTGCCTGCCTGCCTGCCTGCCTGCCTGCCTGCCTTTTAAGGTTTGAATAATGAATCAGTTGTGACTCGCCAGGGGGCAGTATCACAGTTAATTATGAGCTGACCACAGTAAGGAAGCGAGAATCCCTATCTGTTTCCTGCATAAACTATAGATATCACCTCCTTATTGCCGCAAGATCAGAGACCAATGTAGGTCAGGGACCAATGTAGGACAGAAAATAATGTAGGCCTATCTACCTGGGGGTCTGTTTTATGCCAAGGAGAAAGAATGACACTTAATAAAATCGTAGATCCGAATATACGTTGCACTTCTTCAGTTTTTTCTTCGATTTAAAATACACAAAATAGATGCAGAAAAACTCAATTTTATTGTTAGCATGGTAAGCCACAGAGCATTTGCCATGCATGTTCATGGTGCAACTCGTAGATAGATAGATATTTATTGACGACGGTAAGTCTATGCAGACTTATGCGTCATTAAAAATGAAAATATGTACAAGACTATATACAACATGATTAGTTCGGTAAAATATGCATGCTAAGTTAACTTTAACATGTTAAAAGCAAACGACATTATATACTAAAACAAGCACAGGTTAAATAGAATATGCATCAAAACTATTTAAAATAACCTACAGTTAAACAGCATTGGCATGATATTTTTAAGTTTCCCGCACCAAAACCAGAGATAAAATAGCTACTGCATATGGCAAAAAAACCCTCTGGAAAGCGTAGAAACCGAGTAATTACATAACATGTTAACATGTTAAAAAACAATCTTAAAAATGCATTGACTGACGTCAGCTCAAAACACCAAGATGATTAGAAGAATCACCAGCCGCACCAGTCACTGATACCACAGTGGTGATCCCCCGACAGCACGGATGATTTCATAATCGGAAGATTAGAGGAATCACCAGCCGCACCAGTCGCTGGTACCACAGTGGTGATCCCCCGACAGCATGGATGATTCCATGAGTGGATGATTAGAGGAGTCTCGTATATTGTGCCTGGCCTGGCCAATATTTAAATAAAAGTAGATTCGTAGTTTTCAAAAATTCGTCAGTCACGTTTAGTCCCAATCCACTATGTTACCACAAATACGTCAAGGTGGCATCATACACAAGTCGGCTAACTTACATTTTAACGCTTTTGAGATTTTGGGTGTTTTTGAAAGCTCTCACCACAAGCTTTATCTGACAAAAGAGCCAAATGTCTGGACCAATCACATTCTGTGGTACAAGCCAAAATTTATTTGCGCATGCTGCTTTCTGACGATTTTCGTAGAACATAAATGATCTAACCCTCACTTCTGATCAAGTCAAAAGAGTGAAATGGACGATTCTATGCTAAAGAAGCCAGGCGAATTTTACTCGATATCAGCGGCAGTCCATCGTCGAGTGGTTATAGATAACAGTGTGACCTAACCTCAGTGTGACCTAACCCTCAATGTAAAACTCGTAAATTTATCAAATATTTAGTTGTTTCTATCAATAAGATATATTTTCATTGTGTTTTATCATATTTCCTTAATATGTGGATTCATGTACGGAATTATTTCAATTTATCATGGATTAGGCAGCAAAATTCTTTGAAAATCAGTGATTTATTAAAAAAATTGTGGGTTAGACCAAACGAAAAAAGCAATATGCAAAAATGGGCTAACCCTCATGTAACAAACTTTAAGGTGCTTTAATTTCGCATAAACAATGTTTAGGAAAAAAATATTTTATATAATTTCAATGTACAGTGATGTGCATCCAATGTACATTCCATGTTAGGCTTTTAAATGTTTTATCTCAGTTACCTGATTTACCAGAAAGGTCAAAATCTTCAATACTTGATAACTCAAAACACCAAAAAATGGGTTAGACCAGTTGTGCATGATACCATCCTAATAATAGACTGACAGCGCATGTGTATTTTAAGTACTTTGATCGCACATAGTTGTATTATTTCGCTCACTTTGCAAATTGATTACACCAATTTCGGCATTTTATTTCTATTCAGACTTAATTATTCTAAGCTGAGGTGCGCTCACTTAGAGTGGGTTGCATTTTAACATCGTTTCTACATTCATTGGTAATAGTTTGTTGATGACAACCAATGAGGTTGTTCTACCGAATACTGACAAAAACATAGTGTGGCATGCTGGGGCGGTGTTTGAAGAGCAGTGAGTTATCATACGAAGACGTTTGACCGACATTTATCATGTATTGAGTCAATTTCTCGTGTGGTATAATATTATACCCCCTACCGGTAAAACAGTTGTTCAGACTGTCCCATGACGAGATGGGCGGGGGCCCTGGGGTAGTTGTTAGCACCGCTGCCTTTCACGCCAGAGTCCGGGGTTCGGCTCCCGGTCTCGGCGGTTTGAAAGAAACAAAATTGTTTCTTCCCCATCCACGTGTGAAAGTTAGTATTGTGCGGAGCCTCCGTGACCGAGAGGTAGCGTGCTCGGCCTCAGACCGCCAGGGCTCGAATTTCGAATCCTGTGTCTGGAGGACAGTGTCATCTCAATCATCTCACCATCCTCAGGAGGTTCTCCTGGCCCAGTTTAGCCTATATGTGCACAAAGGTGGCCTAAAGCCCGATTCATTTCATTTCCCTTGACGAGATTAGCCAATTACCGCCGTCATTCAGTTTTTATTTAAATTAGGGGGTAGAATACCATACTTGGGCCGAAACCTGTTACTACGGAATAACGGAATAAGGTAATAGTGAAGTTAGCTCGTAATATGACACCCTATCCGTCATTTACTAACAACAAGTGTGATCAACTGGACTAATCCTTGTTGTAAACGTGTTGTGTAATTCATCTGTTAACCTTTTACAAGAGATTAAGGAAATTTAAAAATTAAAAAAATCAAAAATACAGCTGTCCTGTCGCATCAGAGACTGATTTTCAACTCTGCCGTGACCAGGATTCGAACCTGGGTTTCCTCGGCCACAACGAGGGGTACTGACCACTATACGATCACGGCCATTAAGTCAGCTCACAATTGTGTAATCAACTCAACTAGATGCGTACAAAAACTATGATCTTACAGGCATGCTAAATATGTCATCTGACAAACACATATGAAAGTCTGGTATGTATTATTTATCTTCAACTCTGAGCCAGCATTGAGCCAGCATAGAAACAATGTCTCGGGTTTTTATGATTTACCTATACACGCCTTTAGGCCCTACGTCAATTAATTTGTACTTCGTTAAACGTAGCCGCGTCGTCTTCTCCGAGGCCGTGGATTGGTGTGTCTATTTTAGTCCTACCCAAAAAATTCAACATGGCAGTGACTGAGAGCGATCTGGATCCCAAGGTCCGAAAAATGTCCATAACTTTTTAATGACTCTGCGACATGTGAGCTGAGCATGCGGGCATGTAACTAAATTGTTACTGATTGACCTGATTACTCGAGGAGAAATCTTACATATGACCGTGCAAAGAAATGTCCCACGATTTTGTACGGGGTCAATCTGTCGCTGAAGCCTGTTTCAGTCACAGTGGCTACGATAAACGAAGCTGTCTTCGTGTCGCAATTGGTTGATGCGGTTGGCTGTTAGCCAAAAGGTGTGATTAACTGGATACATTATTGTTAAAAACTTGTGGAATTTTGTTGAGAAATTCATCTTTTATTCCTTTAAGAGCTGAATACAATAATAAAAATACAATAAAAATACAATAAAAAATTGGCATAATGATTCACTATGAGGTGTGAGGTTTTCAATAATTCGCACCCCACAGTGAATAAAAAATTCACTTTCATAAAATACCTTGGTGGTATACATCAAGTTTTAAGATCGTCAGTGGAATGTATGCACATAAGGGAGAAAAATTCAGTGGATTAAACTGTGAATATGGGAGAGAATGGATGCAAGGGTCATTTTTAGATGTGGAGGTAAACTGTATTTGACTTCTGATGACCTCTAGAGGTCATTGACCTCAGAAGGTTAAAATATTCACTGGCAAAGCTAATATGTAGGAAAAATAGTATATTACAATGTCAACGATTTGTTTCTGTGTCCCAAAAGAGTGTCAACTACTTGAAGAGACTATTTTAAATCATAAAAATAACTCCAAGGCCGTGTCAAGGTCACACAAGGTCATTTAAAAGTCAAACTTGCAGAAGATATTTAAAATTTCCACTTTTTTTCAATTTCACACTTCTGTTGTGCAAGCATTTATTACGAACAACGACTGGTCTTGACATATTCTTCGTCACAACATGTGGTACTGACCACTACACGATCACGGCCTTTGCGCCAGCTGATGATTTACGATTCGTAAGAGTTTGAAGACTAATCATACAGAGGCATTTGACGGACATTGATCATTTATCAATTAATCAATCAATAAAACTTCGATAGCGCATATATTTTCAGCGGACCGAGCTCAGAGGCGCACAAATCTTTAGCGTGATGTTGTGTCGTGGTCGAGGCCAAAGCAGGTTCCTCAACAGGGAGCCGGACTACTTAGGAGCTAGGGTGAGATTTAAGTAAACTTGAGAGGAAGCCAATGTAACCGTTTTAGAATAGGAATGGAACTACTGAATCGGGGGCCTTGGTTACCACTCCTGCAAGGCAGCTCTGCACGCATTGTGATCTAGCGATATCCATATTGTGAAAAAGTGAGTTACAATAATTTAACTTGCTACTGACGAGTGTCACTGCAACTTGCTTGGCAAGATCTGAGAACAGACATTTTCGAATTCGAAGCAGGTCACGGATATGATAGAAGCATGCCCTACATGTTTGGGATATGTGTTTTTAGAAATTCAAACCACTGTCAAATAATACACCAAGATTTTTGGCTGATGCAGACGAATTTGTGTATTGACCCAGAATTAAGCATGGGAAATTATGCAAGAATTTTCTCTCGCTGAAGTTTGGTCCCAATAAGAAGAAATTCTGTCTTGCTGGGATTAACAGATTAAGCTTCAGCTTAGACCGTGTCATCCAGGCCGGCAAACCCAATAAACAATGTTGCAACTTCTCAAGAGATACCGTTGCGCTTGATACTGATAGAGACATATAAATTTGGGTATCATCGGCATAAAGATGGTGGTTTATGTCAAAACTGGAGATAATAACGCTGAGTGGTGTAGTGTATAGGTAAAACGCACTGGTCCCAGCACATAGCCATGTGGAACTCCATATTATGGTGAAGCTAACTCGTAATATGACACACGGCCCGTCATTTACTAACAACAAGTGGAGTGTGATCACCAGAGATATTCGTGATGAAAACTTGCTGAAACTTGTCGAGTAATCCCCCTGTTAACCTTTCAAGACCTGAAGTAAATTAAACTTAAACCTAATCATAATTTCACTGACAATGAATAAAATAACTTTTATAAAATAACCCAGTATTATACATCAAAACATATTATTTCGTGGATTGTATAATTTTCATTGGAAATACTTTTACTGTAAAAAATATCCTATGACACATGTAGACGTCCTTAGAACATAAATAAATATCAGCTGACCTGCGGCATCAGAGACTGATTTTCAGCTCTGCCGTGACCAGGATTCAAACCTGGGTTTCCTCGGCCACAACGAGGGGTACTGACCACTATACGATCACGGCTATTGTGTCAGCTGTGTGATATTATTGTTATGCTATAAACACCTCCTACATCGACTAACACTAGATGTGAACAGAATCCATGATTTTACGGAGCGTGATAAATTTGTCATGTGAAAAACACACGTGGAAGCCTGGTATGTAATATTTATCCTCAACTCTGAGCCAACATTGAGCCAGCATAGAAACAATGTTTCTGGTTTTAATTATTTACCAATACACGCCTCTACCAGTGTCTACGTTATTTGTCTCCGTGGCTCAATTATATGGTTAAGGCGTTCGGCTGTTAACCGAAAGGTGTGATCAACTGGAGTCATTCTCGTTTAAAATTGCTGAGTAATTCACCTGCTAACCCCTTAGGAGCTGAAGTAAATTTAAAATAAATAATTTAATCATATCGATTCACTGCATGTGAGGTGTGAGTTGTTCACAGTGAATCAAAGATACGCTATTGTTATACATAAAAATGATAGTTCAAAATATACTTACTTTGATGGGCTGCATAACTTTGTTTGAAATGATTTTTAGTGAAAAGTATGGTATGACTCATGTAGACGTCCCTTAAAGATAAAAAGAATACAGCTGACATGCCGAATCAGAGACTGATTTTCAGCTCTGCCGTGACCAGGATTCGAACCTGGGTTTCCTCGGCCTCAACGAGGGGTACTGACCACTATACGATCACGGCCATTACGTCAGCTGACAACTTGTGTAATCAACTTTACGATTCTTTACGAGCCAAACGAACAGCGAGTGGTAGCACAACACACACTATGGGCGCCGAGACTATGGGCCAATATTATACATGGGCAATGCACCAACGTTATCCGGATATACCTTCCAGTGGCTATTTGAGCTAGGCGTACACACAACTGAGACGAATAGACGATAAACAGTGTTTAACCCTTTCAGCACGGGGACCGTCTTTATACGTCAGATTCTGACGTATAAAGACGTTACCCGCACTTAAAGCATTCCAAATATTACTAATGGCCGTAGACCCATAGCATAGGTATTGAAATGAAGCGGAAAGAGCTAACTAAGACATTTATGATAATTTTAAATTGAAAACCAACTTTGGTCTCCATGCTTTATGCAAAAGTAATTTAGTGTTCTAAAGTTAACGCTCCTGTTTGCTGGATCGATCTTAATATGTTTCCTCAGCCGGTTAAATCACTGTTATTGTTTGAACATCAAAATTTACAACGGGCTAAAAAAATTTACAAGTATAAGAGTATTTTTCACCCACTTGAAGTTATCGATTCAAGTGGGTGAACAATTTTAATTCTTTAATTCTTTTATCGCGGGGACCGTCTTTATACGTCATAATATGACGTCTGAAGACGTCAAATCAGATTCCGACGTCTGTATAAGACGGTCTCCACACTGAAGGAATCAAAATATTTCCAATGGCCGTAGACTCATCACATACGTATTCAAATGAAGCGGGAAGAGCTAACTAAGACATTTTTAATATAAAAATACCTCAGTTCCCATGGTTTATAGAAAAATATTTCAGCGATGTGAGGGTTAACTTGGCGTTTAAAGGGTTAAATGGTGGTGGATGATGTTATGCTTTAGATATACATGTAGTTATGATGTTTTAACATACTCTGTGCCTTAGTGGCTCAGATAAAATGGATGATATCAGATTTCACCTCGGGCAGACACCACAGTGAATCAAGTGATATCGGACCACCATCATTATGTAGCGGATCATATCGGACGTTTCTATTATCTCGTGAGTTGATATCGGACTGGAATCAACATAGGACTTGTCAGTCTACTTCATGTACTGTGGCATGTCAATGATATGAAATTGATGTCAAATCAAAAACACAAAAACACACATTTTGTGATGGCAATATTTTGTTTTTTTTCATCTTTTCTCTGAGACATATTTCTTTCGGCTTCAGGAGGCCATCCCGCTCAATTCTAAAATTACTCTTAACTGTCTCTCATATCTATTAGAACAATTAAAACCATATTAACTTTTCTAATGGAAATGAAATAATATTAACCCTTTGCCTGCTATCAAGACAATAGTCGTTTTTAATCAGTATTATAAGTCGAGTAAGCCATTGGTATATGTATTGGGAATGAAATGACATCAAAACATCAAGATTTTTAGATGTGTGGTTTCAAATTAAATAAATATGAGTAATTTTGAACCACTTGAGGTAAATCACGTTAGCGAGACACAGCCTCAAGTGGTTGAAAAAGCAGGATATAATGGTTAAGAAATTTGTAATCAGGATTTTATTTAATGATAGATAAACTGTATCATCCGATGAAGCTGCATGTCATACAAATTAAAATTCCATGCCAGTTGTGGGTGGTGGTGTAAAAGGCTTTTACAATTATATTTGTTTAATTTGAGAATAGACAATTAATTTTCTTGATGCTCAAAATAAGATTTGTAATAGTAATGGTAAGTGCATTAAATTCATCAAGTGCGTTAAAGACATTAAAACTGCTATTTGCGCGATTGATAATTTAAATATTAATGCTTCATAGGCGGCTACCTCTAAAACCTATTCATAAGCTGGGATTAAATGCATCATTCATTTTCAAATTGGATTTTATCTTTATTTATCTTTGTTATTAACCCTTTAACCCTTTAACCGCCAAATTATTCAATTTGAATTTTTACCCACTTGAAGTTGTGTGTCGCTGACGCGATCCACAACTTCATGTGAGTCAAAATTATTCAGAATTGGCAAAATGTAGGTCACCTCTTTTCAAATCATGCTGTTTGATGTCACAATTTATCTTTACCATATTTAAAATGTGGTACTAAATGTGGGCTAGTAAAAAATGAAAACCCGAATATATGCGGCACCGGCGGTTAAAGGGTTAAGCACAATATAGTTATTTTCAATCTGGTTTATCAGTATTATTAGCCGATCAAATCACTGCTACTGGGGATGAAATGTGTTTTAACCCTTTAACCGCCGGTGCCGTCTATATTCGTTTTTTTACATTTCTATCAGCACATTACATATCAGCTTTTAAACCTGTTAAAAAAACGTGACATTAGTCAGCAAGATTTGAAATTAGCTGACCTTCATTTTGTAGAATCTGAATAATTTTAACTCCAAAAGAGTGAAAATTCCAAAAGAATCATTTAGCTGTTAAAGGGTTAAATAGCAAGGAAGCAACGATTTCACATTAAGCAAATATGAGTAAGTTTCGGTAGCTAGAAGTTGTGGGTCCCCATAGCGAGACACAACTTCAAGTGGATGGAAATATAAATAAAATAACTTAACAAGTAAAGGGTTAAAGTTGTACCATTACCTTACATATAAATTATAGGGGTATTTAAATTATCCATTATCGAATTACAACCCTAATTTACTACTTTATTATCAATCACTCTGATCACAGACTGCTCATTGAGAACATTAGTTAAGTGTCTACTGAAAGGAATATAGGCCGATGGTATAGAGTGACTCACAAACCCTTTGATCTTTCTTGATTGGGTCAGCGACCTACCCGATCTTTTTATGATACACACTGGGGCACGATAACAGCGATATAGATGCAACTTCTCATGAGCAGATATCTGTAGTAGCGTATGGTATTATTTGTTATCATCAATTGTATTCAGCAGATTTTGGTACAAACATATTTATTTTGCAATTCGAACAAGCACAATCATGTAATACAATGTTTATCTTGCAACTCATATTTCACTGATACTTAGAGATATGTATTTGATTTTGTACTAAGTATTGCACTGGTTCCTTCACATATTCATATTTTCACATTAATTTTGCTGCGGTACTAAAAAGTACTAATCGCCTCGATAGCCGCTTTTAGCTTTGGTATTTTCCACAGAAAAGTTGGCCCAAGTCTAGTAGTCTACCCCCAAATTTATATAACAACTGAATGACGGCGGTGATTGGCCGATCACGTCATGTGAGATGCTGAACCGCTTTTAGATTGTTCGGGAGTAGAATACTAGACTTTGTCCAAAAATTTGAAGCAGAAATCAACATTAAACTAGTTGGATTGGCATATGTTTGTTTCAAATTGTGCATAATTGCAAGTTGAAATGGTTTACAATTTCAATCTTATTCCCAAATGCTTTAACCCTCTCAAGACTGAATTTATCACAGTCATCTTCATCCACTACAAGTCGCGAATTGCTGTCGCAATTCTCGGCTTGTTGTGAATGAAGATGACTTTAAGAGACTGGCAAATGAAAAAAATATTGTTATTAATAAAAAAAATTTCATAATAATTTTCATCCTAGAAACTCTGGGTGTAAGAAATTAAGTCATTCGTCATAGATGCAAATTGATGATTTAATCTTTACAGCGCTGGGGTCGACTTTAGACGGCAGAATCTGACGTCTGTGGACGTCAGATTCTAATGACTGAAGTCGATCCCCGCACTGAAAGAATTAAAATATATCCAATGGCCGTATACCCATAACATATGTATTCAAATGAAGCGGAAAGAGCTAACTAAGACATTTATTATGATTTCAAATTTAAAAAACCCTTTGGTTGTGATGTTTTTTCCACATTATTTCAGGGTTGAAGAGTTAATTATTATTCATGTGTTTGTATTGTGATGTATTTGTATTGTGATGTATTTGTATTGTGATGTATTTGTATTGTGATGTATTTGTATTTGTTTTGTGATGTATTTGTATTGTGATGTATTTGTATTGTGATGTATTTGTATTGTGATGTATTTGTATTGTGATGTATTTGTATTGTGATGTATTTGTATTGTGATGTATTTGTATTGTGATGTATTTGTATTGTGATGTATTTGTATTGAGGAACAGCATTTGCATTAATTTGAGCGTTGATAGTGATTGTCATTGAGCAAGCTCGTTATCTCTAGGCCAGAGCTAATATCTCATACCAGCCTTACTGATTATAAAAAAACTACATATTGGATAAAATATTATTTTTTCTCAGAGAGACTAGACCGTCTTGCATTTGGTCGTAACGGGAAACATTTATTAGGTTTAGCAATCCCCTAATGAACCTCTTTATAAGCCGTCCACGTGGTGAGTTGTAGAGCTTCACAAACATGCCTGTCTCCACCTGACAGGCCAGATGAGGCTCCTTAAGGGACATATCTTACAATCCATCAGTTTTATTGCAGCACGAAAGCAATATTTAGATAAATCAGCTCGCATACGGCGTCAGTGGCGGTTGGTGGTGTGTGAATGATTCACATCATCTAGGGGGGATATTATTAACGCAGGAAAACTGAAGCCGAGATGCAACATTTTCTCTTATCTTAAATACTTTGTTCACTCCAACGCCTTCTCTGTTAAAGGTTCACAGTGGACTACGACTTTAACCCTCTACCCGCTAAGTTATCTGATTTAATTTCCACCCACCTAACCCTTAAACCGCCGGTACCGATTATATTCGTTTTTTCCATTTTTTATTAGCGTATTGCATATCAGCTTTTAAACCTGTTAAAGAAAAAAAGTGAAATTAATCAGCAAGATTTGAATTTTTTTACCTCTATTCTGTCAAATCTGAATAATTTTCACTCACTTGAAGTTGTGGATCGCGTCAGCGAGACACAACTTCAAGTGGACGAAAATTCCGATTGAATAATTTGGCAGTTAAATGGGTAATTTGTGTCTCGCTACCGCGACCCACAACTTTAAGTGGCTAAAAATTATAATATTTGTTTCATTTGAGACTAAATATTTGCATCTTGATGTTTGAACACATTTCATTCTCAATGATTTGATCTCCCAATAAAATAAATTATAAACGAATAGAGTTGTCCTTAGCGATATAAGGGTTAACCCTTCCAGCGCGGGGAGCGTCTTTATACGTCAGAATCTGACGTCTGTACACGTCAGATTCTGACGTATAAAAACCGTCCATGTACTGAAAGAATTAAAATATTTATTATGTCCGTATACCCATAACTTAGGTATTCAAATGAATCACAAAGAGCTAACATTTACGATGATTTCAGATTGAAAACCCCTTTGGTTTCCATGGTTTATACAGAAATATGTCAGCGTTTTAAGGGTTAATATATTTGCTCGAGTCGTAAACATTCATTTCATTCTAAATAACAGTGGTTTAATAAAAAAATGAAAACTAAAAACGACTATTACGAAAGGGTCAACATTCCCGATCGTATTGTAGATTTAACAGAGAGAGTATGATGTAGTGCAATGACAAATAGCTAACTTGAAAAGTTCTCGGTCGAGCCGAATGATTCACCACAGAATGCTCTGATGTAGCCGACGGCACCAAACCAAATGCAGGAGAAAATCAGTTTTTCTTGCCTCCGCTTCAACTGTCACACAATTGGACGTATGGGTGTAAGTGGACCAAGGAATCAAAACTTCCAGGCCGAAGTGCATGCCAGGATCCTGGTGTAACTATAGTAAATCCGACGGGAATTTCCGTCATGCAAGGTTACGTAACATGATGAATGACGACGGGAATTTCCGTCATGTATGGTAGTGAAGGGGTTAAAGGGACATGCCCCGGTCTAAAATAAAAAAAAATCGGTGATTTTATTTTAGCTTAATAATATGACCATATGATGTAAACATGTCCATAGACTAGAACTGCAAAAGTTTTTTTTAATTTTTGTGCTGCGCATTCACCAGTTAGGCTGGATATAGAGACGAAATTCTTTATTTCTAATTATTGACAACCATGTCAAAAATAAGAAATACGGGAATTTCGTCTCTATATCTAGCCTAACTGGTAGCTGCACAGCACAAAAATTTAAAAACTTGTGCAGTTCTAGTCTATGGACATGTTTACATCATATGGTCATATTAAGAAGCCAAAATAAAATCACCGATTTTTTTATGATTTAAACCTGGACATGTCCCTTTAAACAAATGTGCTCTAAACAAACGTTTTCCAGATATTATACAATTCGATATATGTAGTTCATTTACCCTTTGACGTGATAATCATATTCCTAATTATTATTAACACTATCTACGTATAGTATATGTATGTAAACATTGAGATATCCTAACATCAATCAGTGTATGGATCTGAACAAAGGCAGAAAAAAGAGAAGGCACAGCCTGCTGTCAGAGAAAACAATTATATATTAAACCTTTAACCCATTCAAGCCTCAATTTACCATTGTCATCTTCGTTCACTACAAGCCGCGAATTGCTGTCGCAATTCTCGTCTTGAAGTGAATGAAATTGATTGGATGTGTTTAAAAATTAAAGAAAATTAGGCTATTATGTAGGCCTATTGATAAACCAGTTTAATGGAAATTTTCGTTCTAAAACCCTTTGTTGTAGAAAAATCAATCTGTTTTCAGGGATGTGAAATGATGCTTTATTGCATCGTGAGGGTTTAAAGGGTTAAAACGTTGAAATAGTTGTGTATAAACCATAGAGACCAAAGGGTTTTTCAATTTGAAATCATCATAAACGTCTTATTTTGCTCTTTCCGCTTCATTTGAATACATGAGTTATGGCTGTATTTTTCAGCGCGGGGACCGACTTAAGACGTCAGAATCTGACGTCTTAAGTCGGTCTTTACTAAGCCTTACTTTCTTTTCGGCCGTCAGAACACCATGCAAAGTTTCCCATAATGCGGATGATAGGGGTGAGGGGGGGGGGGGATGTCGGTTTTGCATAAATCCTATACACGGCAATATTTTTGCTTCCATATATATTTTTAAATTAATTTGCAGAATAAAGATTTTAACTCTTTAACCGTCAAATTATTCAAGTTAAAACTATTCAGATTTGACAAAATGGAGGTTTACTCTTTTCAAATCTTGCTGGTTGATGTCCCATTTTATCTTTAACATATTTAAAATGTGATACTTGATGTGCTAATAAAAAATATAAACCCAAATATATGGTCCCCGGCGGTTAAAGGGTTAATAATATAGTATTGCTCAACAAATTAAAAAGCTTATTAATTCTTTATATAAAAATGTTCACCATGAACTATATTTATGAAAAAAAAGCATCTCTAATATTGCATGACAGATTACCTCTGACGGTTCCAACACTGAAAGAATGAAATTAATAAATGGCCGTGGACCCATAACATAGGTATTCAAATGAAACAGAAGGAGCTGACTAAGACATTTATGATGATTTCACATTGAAAAACCCCATTGGTTGTCATAGTTCCAGGGCTCAGACACTTTTATTTATGTTTTCGAGTGGTTGTTTTTATAGTAGAAACATGTCAGGAATTCAAAAAACCAAGTCTTACAAAAAATAACCTGTCCGTTTTCTCAGAATTCAGCTTTAAACATGGGTACCGTTGAAAAATTTGAATGTATTTTCTCGAAATCACAAAAAAGCAAATAAAATGACAGTTAATGTAGCTGAGCATTTTTGTTCATCCCACATTCAAGGAGTCAGAATACTTACACATAAACATGACAATATGTACCAACATTATGATACTTTTGCCAAATAATCGCAAAAAAAACGAGACAATGGGTGAAAAAATATTTTGGTTTCACCGTCGATTTTGTGCAAAATATAACTATTTCTTATCCCATTGATGTAATTATTAAATCAAAATCATCTCGTATTAAGCCTCAATATAATAATAACAAGTATTTGACATGTATGATATTTATCGACTATAATACACGTGGCAACCCACCCCCCCCCCCCTCCTCATTAAACCTCTGTACATGAATTCAAAAAAGTGACAACATGGCCTTGTATTAGTAACTGTGCATGTGAACTATATCAGTTCACATGCACAGATTTTTTTTAATATCGACGTTTTTAATTTGGTCCCCATGGTTTAAACAAAACTATTTCAGCGTTGTATGGGTTATAAATGATATGAATCGGGCTTTAGGCCACCTTTGTGCACATATAGGCTAAACTGGGCCAGGAGAACCTCCTGAGGATGGTGAGATGATTGAGGTGACACTGTCCTCCAGACACAGGATTCGAAATTCGCACCCTGGCGGTCTGAGGCCGAGCACGCTACCTCTCGGTCACGGAGGCTCCCCGCAATACTGACTTTCACACTTGGATGGGGAAGAAACATTTTTTGTTTCTTTCAAACCACCGAGACCGGGAACCGAGCCCCGAACTCTGGCGTGAAAGGCAGCGGTGCTAACCACTACCCTAGGGCCCCCGCCCTGTAGGAGTTATAAGCTACATACATAAGTTGTGAAGAAAACAATGAGATATCATTGTGAGATATCAGTGTCCTAAGGCTTAACGCAGGTTCATTGGTCGTCTCGACTGACTAAACACAGTGGTCAACATGATTTCATTCAACATGTTCAGAGCTTCGAGGAGCTGGTTCGTACGCGACATAAATGTGAATTGATTAGCGTAACAACGATGTTTTAATATGTGCATGACATGTTCAATTGAGTATAGTAAATAACAATACAACACTGGTACAATAGATACATATTGTTGCGGATTTTAAAAGATAATAGTTTGTCACTAAAAGGCAGGCAGGCAGGCAATAATGAATCAGTTGTGGCTCGCTAGGGGGCAGTATCACAGTTATTTATGAGCTGACCACAGTAAGGAAGCGAGAATCCCTATCTGTTTCCTGCATAAACTATAGATATCTACACCTTATTGCCGCAAGATCAGAGAACAATGTAGGCCAGGGACTAATGTAGGCCAGAGACCAATATAGACCTTTCTACCTGGGTGTTTGTTTTCTGTCAAGGAAGTTCGTAGATCCGAATATACGAGGCGCTGCTTCAGTTCTTTCTTCTATTTAAAATACACAAAATACTTGTAGAAAAACGCAGTTTAATTGTCAGCATGGTAAACCAGGAAACATGTGCCATGCATGTTCATGGTTCAACTCGTATATTGTGCCCGGCTTGGCCAATATGAAAATAAAAATTAGATTCGTGGTTTTAACAATACTAGACTGACGGCATGTATTTTAAGTACTTCGATTGCACATCGTTGTGTTATTTCGATCACTCTCCAAATTTATTACACCCATTTGCGGCATTTTATTCCTATTCAGACTTATTAATTCTAAGCTGAGGTGCGCTCACTTAGAGTGGGTTGCGTTTTTTACATCGTTTTTACATTTATTGGTAATGGTTTGTTGATGTCAACCAATGAGGTTGTTTTACCGAATACTGACAAAAACCTAATGTGACATGCTGGGGCGGTGTTTGAAGAGCAGTGAGTTACCATACGGAGACGTTTGACCGACATTGATCATGTATTGGGTAAATTTATCGTGTGGTATAATATTATACCCCCAACCAGTAAAAGAGTTGCTCAGACTGTCACATGACGAGATTAGCCAATCACCGCCGTCATTCAGTATTTATTCAAATTAGGGGGTGGAGTACCATACTTGGGCCGGAACCTGCTACAACGGAATAACGGAATAAGGTTATCATGGTTATGGTGAAGTTAGCTCGTAATATGACACCCGGTCCGCCATTCACTAACAACAAGTGTGATCAACGGGACTAATTCTTGTCGCAAACTTGTTGAGTAATTGATCTGTTAAAGGTGATTTATCACCCCTTATATAGTATGAATAAATTTGTAACAAATCAATCAGTATTGCCACAAGATGGGGCACAAGTGTTTCCTTTTATGGGGTGATTGGCTATCATGTGATCCTCCAAGAGGGTCACATGATAGCCAATCACCCCTATATATGGGGTAATCGGACATAATTATTCATACCATATAAGGGGTGATAGATCACATTTAAAATATTAAGAGCTGAAGGAAATTTAATTAAAAATGCAGCTGTCCTGTCGCACCAGAGATTGATTTTCAACTCTGCCTTGACCAGGATTCGAACCTGGGTTTCCTCGGCCACAACGAGGGGTACTGACCACTATACGATCACGGCCATCAAATCAGCTGACATCTTCTGTAATCAACTCAACTGGATGCGTACAAAAACTATGATATTACGGGCATGCTAAATATGTCATCTGACAAACACATATGAAAGTGTGGTATGTATTATTTATCTTCAACTCTGAGCCAGCATTGAACCAACATAGAAACAATGTCTCGGGTTTTTATGATTTACCTATACCTACGCCTTTAGGCCCTACGTCAATTAATTTGTATTTCGTTAAACGTAGCCGCGTCGTCCCCTCCGAGGCCGTGAATTGGTGTGTCTATTTTAGTCCTACCCAAAAAATTCAACATGGCAGTGATTGAGAGCGATCTGGATCCCAAGGTCCGAAAAATGTCTATAACTTTTTAATGACTCTGCGACATGTGAGCTGAGCATGCGGGCATGTAACTAAATTGTTACTGATTGACCTGATTACTCGAGGAGAAGTCTTACATATGACCTTGCAAAGAAATCTCCAACGATTTTGTATGGGGTCAATCTGTCGCTGAAGCCTGTTTCAGTCACAGGGGCTACGATAAACGAAGTTGTCTTCGTGTCGCAATTGGTTGATGCGGTCGGCTGTTAGCCAAAATGTGTGATTAACTGGATACATTATTGTTAAAAACTTGTGGAATTTTGTTGAGAAATTCATATGTTATTTCTTTAAGAGTTGAATACAATTAAAAAAAAAAAAATTAGGCATAATCATTCACTATGAGATGTGAGGTTTTCAATAATTCGCACCCCACAGTAAATAAAAAATTCACTTTCATAAAATACCTTGGTGTTATACATCAAGTTTTAAGATCGTCAGTGGATTGTATGCACATAAGGGAAAAAAATTCAGTGGATTAAACTGTGAATATGTGAGAGAATGGATGCAAGGGTCATTTTTAGATGTGGAGGTAAACTGTATTTGACTTCTGATGACCTCTAGATGTCATTGACCTCAGAAGGTTAAAATATTCACTGGCAAAGCTAATATGTAGGAAAAATAGTATATTACAATGTCAACGATTTGTTTCTGTGTCCCAAAAGAGTGTCAAATACTTGAAGAGACTATTTTATATCATAAAAATAACTCCAAGGTCGTGTCAAGGTCACACAAGGTCATTTAAAAGTCAAACTTGCAGAAGATATTTAAAATTTCCACTTTTTTTCAATTTTCACACTTCTGTTGTGCAAGCATTTATTACGAACGACTGGTCTTGACATATTCTTCGTCACAACATGTGGTACTGACCACTACACGATCACGGCCATTGCGCCAGCTGATGATTTACGATTCGTAAGAGTTTGAAGACTAATCATACAGAGGCATTTGACGGACATTGATCATTTATCAATCAATCAATCAATAAAACTTCTATAGCGCATATATTTTCAGCGGACCGAGCTCAGAGGCGCAAAAATCTTTAGCGTGAATTTGTGTCGTGGTCGAGGCCAAAGCAGGTTCTTCAACAGGGAGCCGGACTACTGAGGAGCTAGGGTGAGATTTAAGTAAACTTGAGAGGAAGCCAATGTAACCGTTTTAGAATAGGAATGGAACGACTGAATCGGGGGCCTTGGTTACCACTCCTGCAAGGCAGCTCTGCACGCATTGTGATCTAGCGATATCCATATTGTGAAAAAGTGAGTTACAATAATTTAACTTGCTACTGACGAGTGTCACTGCAACTTGCTTGGCAAGATCTGAGAACAGGCATTTTCGAATTCGAAGCAGGTCACGGATATGATAGAAGCATGCCCTACATGTTTGGGATATGTGTTTTCAGAAATTCAGGTCACTGTCAAATAATACACCAAGATTTTTGGCTGATGCAGATGGATTTGTGTATTGACCCAGAATTAAGTATGGGAAATTATGCAAGAATTTTCTCTCGCTGAAGTTTGGTACCAATAAGAAGAAATTCTGTATTGCTGGGATTAACAGATTAAGCTTCAGCTTAGACCGTGTCATCCAGGCCGGCACACCCAATAAACAATGTTGCAACTTCTCAAGAGATACCGTTGCGTTTGATACTGATAGATACATATAAATTTGGGTATCATCGGCAGAAAGATGGTGGTTTATGTCAAAACTGGACATAATAGCGATGAGTGGTGTAGTGTATAAGGTAAAACGCTCTGGTCCCAGCACAGAGCCATGTGGAACTCCATATTATGGTAAAGTTCAAGGTGATCTATCACCCCTTATATGGTATGAATAATTATGCCCATATATGGGGCGATCGGCTATCATGTGACCCTTTCTGCCAATCACCCCATATATGGGGTGATCGGCTATCATGTGACCCTCTCAGAGGGTCACATGATAGCCAATCACCCCATATAAGGAAACACTTGTGCCCCTTCTTGTGGCAACTTTTTACTTTTCACAAAATTATTCATACTATATAAGGGGTGATAGATCACCTTTAACTCGTAATATGACACACGGCCCGTCATTTACTAACAGCAAGTCGAGTGTGATCACCAGAGTCATTCGTGATGAAAACTTGTCGAAACTTGTTGAGTAATCCCCCTGTTAACCCTTTAAAACCTGAAGTAAATTAAACTCAACCTTAACCGTTTAACCGCCGGTGCCGCATATATTCGGGTTTTCATTTTTTATTAACACATTAAGTACCACCTTTTAAACATGTTAAAGATAAAATGTGACATTAATCAGCAATATTTGAAAACAGTTGATCCCCATTGTGTCAAATCTGAATAATTTTCACTCACTTGAAGTTGTGGATCGCGTCAGCGAGACACAACTTCAAGTGAGTGAAAATTCAGATAAAATAATTTGGCGGTTAAAGGGCTAATCATAATTTCACTGACAGCGAATAAATTGTTTTCATAAAATAACGGAGCATCAACGGGACTAATTCTATTTGCAAATTTGTTGAGTAATTGATCTGTTAAAGGTGATTTATCACCACTTATATAGTATGAATAAATTTGTAACAAATAAATCAAAATTGCCACAAGATGGGGCACAAGTGTTTCCTTTTATGGGGTGATTGGCTATCATGTGACCCTGTGACCCTCCTAGAGGGTCACATGATAGCTAATCACCCCATATAAGGACATAATTATTCATACCATATAAGGGGTGATAGATCACCTTTAACATATTAAGAGCTGAAGAAAATTTAAAACTTAAAATAAGTTAAAAATGCAGCTGTCCTGTCGCATCAGAGACTGTTTTCTAGCACTGCCATGACCAGGATTCGAACCTGGGTTTCCTCAGCCACAACGAGGGGTACTGACCACTACACGATCACGGCTATTGCGTCAGCTGTGTGATATTATTGTTATGCTGTAAACACCTCCTTCATCGACTAACACTAGATGTGAACAGAATCCATGATTTTATGGAGCGTGATAAATATGTGAAAACCACACGTAAAAGCCTGGTATGAATATTATTTATCTTCAACTCTGAGCCAACCTGCGACCAGCATAGCAACAATGTCTCGGGTTTTAATTATTTACCAAAAAACGCCTCTACCAGTGTCTACGTTATATGTATCCGTGGCTCAATTATATAGTTAAGGCGTTCGGCTGTTAACCCTTTAACCGCCGGTGTCGCATATATTCGGGTTTTCATTTTTTATTAGCACATTAAGTACCACTTTCCAAGCATGTTAAAAAAATAAAAGATGACATCAATCAGCGATATTTGAAAACAGTTGACCTCCATTTTGTCAAATCTGAAGAATTTTCACTCACCTGAATTTGTGGATCGCGTCAGCGAGACACAATTTCAGGTGGGTAAAAATTCAGATTGCATAATTTGGCGGTTAAAGGGTTAACAGAAAGGTGTGATCAACTGGAGTCATTCTTGTTTAAAATTGCTGAGTAATTCACCTGCTAACCCCTTAGGAGCTGGAGTAAATTTAAAATAATGAATTTAATCATATTGATTCACTGCATGTGAGGTGTGAGTTGTTCCACAATCGTTAACTCACAGTGAATCAAATATACCCAATTGTTATACATCAACATCAAGTTCAAAATATACTTACTTTGATGGGCTGCATAACTTTGTTTGAAATGATTTTAGTGAAAAGTATGGTATGACTCATGTAGACGTCCCTAACAAATAAAAACAATACAGCTGACATGCCAAACAGAGATTGATTTTTAGCTCTGCCGTGACCAGGATTCGAACCTGGGTTTCCTCGGCCACAACGAGGGGTACTGACCACTATACAATCACGGCCATTGCGCCAGCTGATACTTTACGAGTCGAACGAACAGCGAGTGGTAGGACAATGCACACTATGGGCGCCGGGACTATTCGCCAATATTATACATGGGCAATGCACCAACGTTATCATGATATACCTTTCAGTGGCTATTTGAGCTAGGCGTACATACAACTAAGACGAATAGACGATAAACAGTGTTCATACGTCAGATTCTGACGTATAAGGAAGGTCCCCGCAATGAAAGTGTTACAAATATTACTAATTGTCGTAGACCATGCTTAACATAGGTATTCAGATGAAGCGGAAAGAGTTAACCGAACATTTATGATAATTTAAAATTGAAAAACAACTTTGGTCCCCATGGTTTATGTAAAAATAATTCAGAGCTGTAAGAGTTGAGACTCATGTTTGCTGGATCGATTCTAATATGTTTTATTAGCAGGATAAATCACAGTTATTGGGGATGAAATGAACAGCAAGATTTACAATCATCTCAAATTATACAAGTATAATAATTTTCATCCAATTGAAGTTGTGGGTTCAAGTGGATGAATAATTAAAATTATTTAACCCTGTAGACGTCAGATTCGGACTTATAAAGACGGTTCCTGCACTGAAAGAATTGATATATTTCTAGCGGCCGTATGTATACCCATAACATAGGTAAGCTTATTCAAATGAAGCGGAATAAGCGAACTAAGAAATTTATAATGATTTCAAATTGTAAAAAAACTTTAGTTCCCATGGCGTTGTGAGGGTCAACTTGGCGTTTTAATGGTTAAATGGTGGTAGGTGATGTTATACTTTAGATAGTTATGATGTTTTAACATACTCTGTGCCTTAGTGGCTCAGATACAATGGATGATATCCGATGTCCCCTCGGACAGACGCCACAGTGAATCAAGTGATATCGGACTACCATCATTATGTAGCGGATCATATCGGACGTTTCTATTATCTCGTGAGTTGATATCTGAATGGAGTCAACATAGGACTTGTCAGTCTACTTCATGTACTGTGGTATGGCAATGATCTGAAATTGATATGAAATCAATAAAAATAAAAACACGCATATTTTGTGATCACAATATTATGTTTTTTAATTTTTTTATTGAGACATATTTTTCCGGCTTCACGAGGCCGTCCCACTAAAAATTCTAAAATTAACCTTAACCCTTCAAGCGCTAAATGATGTTTGTATAAACAATGGTGGCGAAAGGTTTGTTCTCAATTTGATATCAACGTACATGGCTTAGTCAGCTCTTTGTGCTTCATTTGAATACCTATGTTGTGGGTCTACGTCCATTAGAAATATTTGTGTTCTCACCGCGCGGGGATCGACTTTAGTCGTTAGAATCTGACGTCCACAGACGTCAGATTCTGACGTCTAAAGTCGATCCCCGCGCTGTAAGGTTTAACTGTCTCTCATTTCTAGAGACATTAAAAGGATAAGCTGAGATTAAATGCATCATTCATTTTCAAATTAGATTTTATCACTGTTTATTTTTGTTATTACCCTTTAAGCACAATGATAGTTGTTTTTAATCTGGTTTATTAGTATTATTAGCCGATCAAATCACTGCTACTGGGGATGAAATGTGTTTTAACCCTTTAACCGCCGGTGCCGTCTATATTCGTTTTTTACATTTTTTATCAGCACATTACATATCAGCTTTTAAACCTGTTAAAGAAAAACGTGACATTAATCAGCAAGATTTGAAATTTGCTGACCTTCATTTTGTAGAATCTGAATAATTTTCAGTCACTTAAAGTTGTGGATCGCGTCAGCGAGACACAATTTCAAGTGAGTGAAAATTCCAAAATAATCATTTAGCGGTTAAAGGGTTAAATAGCAAGGAAGCAACGATTTCACATTAAACAAATATGAGTGAATTTCGGCCCCTTGTCATAACGAGACACAACTTGAGATGGATGGAAATATAAATAACTTAACTGGTAAAGGGTTAATGTTGTATTTAATAATTCGAGTCGCGAATGCGTATTTGTTCTCACATTTTTGTAAACTCCAGCCGATTGCTTCGTTTAGTTTAACATGCTGAACTCAATATTCTCCTCTCCCTCGATCGTACAGCATATTTGTACCTTTACCTTCCATATAAATTACAGAGTTATTTAAAATATCCATTATCGAATTACAACACTAATTTACCAATTTTTATCAATCACCCTGATCACAGACTGCTCATTGAGAACATTAGTTAAGTGTCTACTGACAGGAATATAGTCCGATGGTATTGAGTGACTCACAAACCCTTTGATCTTTCTTGATTGGGTCAGCGACCTACCCGATATTTTTATAATACACATTGGAGCACGATAGCAGCGATACAGATGCCGCTTCTCATGTGCAGATATCTGTAGTAATGTATGGTATTATTTGTTATCATCAATTGTATCCAGCAGATTTTGGTACAAACGTATTTATTTTGCCATTCGAACAAGCACAATCATGTAATACAGTGTTTATCTTGCAGCTCATATTTCACTGATACTTAGAGATATGTATTTGATTTTGTACAAAGTATTGTACTGGTTCCCCCACATATTCATATTTTCACATTAATTTTGCTGTGGTACTAAATAGTACTAATCGCCTCGATAGCCGCTTTTAGTCATGGTATTTTTCACAGAAAAGTTGGCCCAAGTCTAGTATTCTACCCCTTAATTTAAATAACAACTGAATGACGGCCGTAATTGGCCGATCACGTCATGTGACATGCTGAACCGCTTTTCGATTAGTCGGGAGTAGAATACTAAACTTGGTACAAAATTTTCAAGCAGGAATCAACGTTAAACTAATTAGACTGGTATATGTTTGATTTAAATTGTGCATAATTGCAAGTTGAAGTGGTTTAAAATGTAAATAATATAACTTATCGCTTTAAACCTTTCAAGCCTGAATTTACCATTGTCATATTCATCCACAACAAGGCGCGAATTGCTGTCGCAATTCTCGGCCTGTTGTGGATGAAGATGCCTTTAAGAGACTGGCAAATGAAAAAAATATTGCTATTAATAAAAAAATTGCATAACAATTTTTGTTCTAGAAACCATAGGTGTAAGAAATCAAGTCATTCTTCATAGATGCATATTGATGATTTAATCTTTACAGCGCTGGGGTCGACTTTAGTCGACAGAATCTGACGTCTGTGGACGTCAGATTCTGTCGACTAAAGTCGATCCCCGCACTGAAAGAATTAAAACATTTCCAATGGCCGTAGACCCATAACATATGTATCCAAATAAAGCAGAAAGAGCTAACTAAGACATTTATCATGATTTCAAATTTGAAAAAAAACCTTTGGTTGCGATGTTTTTTTCACATTAATTCAGGGTTAAAGAGTTAATTAATATTCATGTATTTGTATTGTGATGTATTTGTATTGTGATGTATTTGTATTGTGATGTATTTGTATTGTGATGTATTTGTATTGTGATGTATTTGTATTGTGATGTATTTGTATTGTGATGTATTTGTATTGTGATGTATTTGTATTGTGATGTATTTGTATTGTGATGTATTTGTATTGTGATGTATTTGTATTGTGATGTATTTGTATTGTGATGTATTTGTATTGAGGAACAGCATTTGCATTAATTTGAGCGTTGATAGTGATTGTCATTGAGCAAGCTCGTTATCTCTAGGCCAGAGCTAATATCTCATACTAGCCTTACTGATTATAAAAAAACTACATATTGGATAAAATATTATTTTTTCTCAGAAAGACTAGACCGTCTTGCATTTGGTCGTAACGGGAAACATTTATTAGGTTTAGCAATCCCCGAATGACCCTCTTTATAAGCCGTCCACGTGGTGAGTTGTAGAGCTTCACAAACATGCATGTCTCCACCTGACAGGCCAGATGAGGCTCCTTAAGGGACACATCTTACAATCCATCAGTTTTATTGCAGCACGAAAGCAATATTTAGATAAATCAGCTCGCATACGGTGACAGTGGCGGTTGGTGGTGTGTGAATGATTCACATCATCCAGGGGGATATTATTAACGCAGGAAAACTGAAGCCGAGACGCAACGTTTTCTCTTATCTTAAATACTTTGTTCACTCCAACACCTTCTCTGTTAAAGGTTCACAGTGGACTACGACTTTAACCCTCTACCCGCTAAGTTATCTTATTTATTTCCAACCACCTAACCCTTAAACCGCCGGTACCGATTACATTCGTTTTTTACACTTTTTATTAGCATATTGCATATCAGCTTTTAAGCCTGTCAAAGATAAAAAATGACATTAATCAGCAAGATTGGAATTTTTTGACCTCTATTTTGTCAAATGTGAATAATTTTCACTCACTTGAAGTTGTGGATCACGTCAGCGAGACACAACTTCAAGTGGGTGAAAATTCAGATTTAATAACTTGGCGGTTAAAGGGTTAACTTGTGTCTCGCTACCGCGACCCACAACTTTAAGTGGCTAAAAATTACTTATATTTGTTTCATTTGAGATTAAATATTTGCATCCTCATGTTTGAACACATTTCATTTTCAATGATTTGTTCGCCCAATAAAATAAATTAAAAACGAATAGAGTTGTCCTTAGCGATATAAGGGTTAACCCTTCCAGCGCGGGAAGCGTCTTTATACGTCAGAATCTGACGTCTGTACACGTCAGATTCTGACGTATAAAGACCGTCCATGCACTGAAAGAATTAAAATATTTATAATGTCCGTATACCCATAACTTAGGTATTCAAATGAATCACAAAGAGCTAACATTAACGATGATTTCAAATTGAAAACCCCTTTGGTTTCCATGGTTTATACAGAAATATTTCAGCATTTTAAGGGTTAATATATTTGCTCGAGTCGTAAACATTCATTTCATTCTAAATAACAGTGGTTTAATCAAAAAATAAAAATAAAAACTACTATTACGAAAGTGTCAACATTCCCGATCGTATTGTAAATTTAACCGAGAAAGTATGATGTAGTGCAATGACAAATATCAGTAACTAACTGGGAAAGTTCTCCGTCGAGCCGAATGATTCACCACAGAATGCTCTCATGTAACCGACGGCACCAAACCAAATACACGAGAAAATCAGCTTTTCTTGCCTCCGCTTCAATTGACACACAAATGGACGTATGGGTGTAAGTGGACAAAGGAATCAATACATCCAGGCCGAAGTGCATGCCAGGATCTTTCAGATATTATGTAATTTGCTATTTGTATTTCATTTAACCTTTGACGTGATAAACATATTCCCAATTATTATTAACACTATATACGTACATTATGTAAACATTGAGATATCCTAACATCAATCAGTGTATGGATCTGAACAAAGGCAGAAAAAAGAGAAGGCACAGCCTGCTGTCAGAAAAACAATTATATATTTAACCTTTAACCCTTTCAAGCCTGAATTTACCATTGTCATCTTCGTTCCCTACAAGCCGCGAATTGCTGTCGCAATTCCCGACTTGTAGTGAATGAAGATGATTGGATGTGTTTAAAAATTAAAGAAAATTAGGCTACCATGTAGGCCTATTGGTAAACCAGTTTAATGGAAATTTTCGTTCTAAAACCCTTTGTTGTAGAAAAATCAAGTCTGTTTTCAGGAATGTGAAATGATGCTTTATTGCTTCGTGAGGGTTTAAAGGGTTAAAACGTTGAAATAGTTGTGTATAAACCATGGAGACCAAAGGGTTTTTCAATTTGAAATCATTATAAACGTCTTATTTAGCTCTTTCCGCTTCATTTGAATACATGAGTTATGGGTCTACGGCTGTATTTTCCAGCGCGGGGATGGACTGTAGACGTCAGAATCTGACGTCTATAGTCGGTCCCCGTGCTGTTCGGGTTAAACGTATGGTAAATACTTAAAATGATGTTTTCTTTACTTTCTTTTCGGCCGTCAGAACACCATGCTAAGTTTCCCATAATGCGGATGACAGGGGAGGGGGGGGGGGTCGGTTTTGCATAAATCTTATACATGGCAATATTTTTGCTTCCGTATATATTTTTAAACTAATTTGCAGAATAAATATATTAACCCTTTAATTGCCAAATTATTCAATTTGAATTTTCACCCACTTGAATGTGTGTCTCGCTGACGCGATCCACAATTTCAAGTGAGTGAAAACTATTCAGATTTGACAAAATGGAGGTAAATTCTTTTCAAATCTTGCCGATTGATGTCACATTTTATCTTTAACATATTTAAAATGTGATACTTGATGTGCTAATGATAAATGAAAACCCAAATATATGCGGCACCGGCGGTTTAAGGGTTAATAATATAGTATTGCTCAACAAATTAAAAACTTTATTAATTATTTATATAAAAATGCTCACCATGAACTATATTTATGAAAAAAAAGCATCTCTAATATTGCATGACAGATTACCTCTGACGGTTCCAACACTGAAAGAATGAAATTAATAAATGGCCGTGGACCCATAACCTAGGTATTCAAATGAAACAGAAAGAGCTGACTAAGACATTTATGATGATTTCACATTGAAAAACCCCCATTGGTTGTCATAGTCCCAGACCTCAGACACTTTTATTTATGTTTTCGAGTGCAAACGGTTTGATGGTTGTTTTTATAGTAGAAACATGTCAGGTATTCAAAAAACCAAGTCTTACAAAAAATAACCTGTCCGTTTTCAGAATTCAGCTTTAAACATGGGTACCGTTGAAAAATTTGCATGTATTTTCTCGAAATCACAAAAAAGCTATTAAAATGACAGTTAATGTAGCTAAGCATTTTTATCCCACATCCAGGGAGTCAGAATATTTACACAGTCATAAACAAGACAATATGTAACAACATTTTGATACTTTTCCCAAATAATCGCAAAAAAACGAGAATATAGGTAAAAAAATATTTTGGTTTTACCGTCGATTTTGTGCAAAAATAGCAATAACTATTCCTTATCCCATTTATGTAATTATTAAATCAAAATCATCTCGTATTAAACCTCAATATGATAATACCAAGTATTTGACATGTATGACTGATATTTATTTATTATAATACACGTAGCATCACCCCCCCCCCCTCATTAAACCTCAGTACATCAATACCAAAAAGTGACAAAATGGCCTTGTATTAGTAACTATATCAGTTCACATGCACAGATTTTTTCTAATATCAACGTTTTTAATTTGGTCCCCATGATTTAAACACAAATATTTCAGCGTTGTATGGGTTATAAGCTACGGACATAAGTTGTGAAGAAAACAATGAGATATCATTGTGAAATATCAGTGTCCTAAGGTTTAGCGCAGGTGTATTGGTCGTCTCGACTAAATGAACACAGTGGTCAACATGATTTGTGGGCCCACCAACATGTTCAGAGCTTCAAGGAGCTGGTTCGTACGCGACATAAATCTGAATTGATTAGTATAACAACGATGCTTTAATATGTGCATGAGCTGGTTCGTACGCGACATAAATCTGAATTGATTAGTATAACAACGATGCTTTAATATGTGCATGTTCAATTGAGTATAGTAAATAACAATACAACACTGGTACAATAGATACATATTTTTGCGGATTTTAAAGATAACAGTTTGTCACTAAAAGGCAGGCAGGCAGGCAGGCAGGCAGGCAGGCAGGCAGGCAGGCAGGCAGGCAGGCAGGCAGGCAGGCAGGCAGGCAGGCAGGCAGGCAGGCAGGCAGGCAGGCAGGCAGGCAGGCAGGCAGGCAGGCAGGCAGGCAGGCAGGCAGGCGGGCAGGCGGACAGGCGGACAGGCAGGCGGACAGGCAGGCAGGCACTATTGGGGTGACATTCATATTAATCTGTGTCTAATGTCATTAACCTGGATTTTAAGGTATGAATATTGAATCGGTTGTGGCTTGCCAGGGGACACTATCACAGTTATTTATGAGGTGACCAAAGTAAGGAAGCGAGAATCACTATCTGTTTCCTGCATAAACCGTAGACATCACCACCTTATCGCCGCAAGATCAGAGACCAATGTAGACCAGAGACCAATGTAGGCAAGAGACCAATATAGGCCTTTCTACCTGGGTGTCTATTTTATGCCAAGGAGAAAGAACGACACTTAATAAATTCGTAGATCCGAATACACGAGGCGCTTCTTCAGTTCTTTCTTCTATTTAAAAAAACACAAAATACATGCAGAAAAACGCAATTTAATTGTCAGCATGGTAAAACACAAAACATGTGCCATGCATGTCCATGGTTCAACTCGTATATTGTGCCCGGACTGGCCAATATGAAAAATAAAATTAGATTCGTGGTTTTAATAATATTAGACTGACGGCATGTATTTTAAGTACTTCGATTGCACATCGTTGTATTATTTCGCTCACTTTCCAAATTGATTACACCAATTTTCGGCATTTTATTTCTATTCAGACTTATTATTTCTAAGCCAAGGTGCGCTCACTTAGAGTGGGTTGCGTTTTTTACAACGTTTTTACATTCATTGGTAATGGTTTGTTGATGACAACCAGTGAGGTTGTTACATTCATTGGTAATAGTTTGTTGATGTCAACCAATGAGGTTGTTACATTCATTGGTAATGGTTTGTTGATGACAACCAGTGAGGCTGTTACATTCATTGGTAATGGTTTGTTGATGACAACCTGTGAGGTAGTTCAATTGAATACAGACAAAAACATAGTGTGGCATGCTGGGGCGGTGTTTGAAGAGCAGTGAGTTATCATATGGAGACGTTTGACTGACATTGATCATGTATTGGGTCAATTTCTCGTTTGGTATAATATTATACCCCCAACCAGTAAAAGAGTTGTTCAGACTGTCACATGACGAGATTAGCCAATCGGTCCGTCATTTACTAACAACAAGTGTGATCAACGGGAGTCATTCCTGTTGAAAACTTGTTGAGTAATTCATCTATTAATCCTTTAAGCCCTCACGATGCATTGAAGCATCATTTTACATCTCTGTAAGCAGACTGAATTTGTCTACAACAAAGGTTTATAGAATGATAATTTCCATGCCGACACGACCATTATACAGAGTTGCAGCTTCTCAAGAGATTCCTTAGCGTTTGAAACTGATAAAGACATGTAAATTCGAGTATCATCGGCAGGAAGATGGTGGTTGATGTCAAAACTGGACATAATAGCGCTGAGTGGTGTAGTGTATAGGTAAAACGCACTGGTCCCAGCACAGAGCCATGTGGAACTCCATATTATGGTGAAGTTAACTCGTAATATGATACACAGCTCGTCATTTGCCAACAACAAGTCGAGTGTGATCACCAGAGTCTTTCGTGATGAAAACTTGCTGAAACTTGTCGAGTATCCCCTTGTTAACCCTTTAAGACCTGAAGTAAATTAAACTTAAACTTAATCATAATTTCACTGACAGTGAATAAAAAACTTTCATAAAATAACCCAGTATTATACATCAAAACATAGTATTTCGTGGATTGTATAATTTTCATTGGAATTACTTTTACTGTAAAAAATATTCTATGACACATGTAGATGTCCTTAGAAAATAAAAATATATCAGCTGACCTGCGGCATCAGAGACTGTTTTCTAGCACTGCCGTGACCAGGATTCGAACCTGGGTTTCCTCGGCCACAACGAGGGGTACTGACCACTATACGATCACGGCCATTGCGTCAGCTATATGATGTATTGTTATGCAATAAACATCATCTGGCACTATACTAGATGTGAACAGAATCCATGATTTTACGGAGCGTGATAAATATGTCATGTGAAAACACACGTGGAAGCCTGGTATGATTAGTTATCTTCAACTCTGAGCCAACATTGAACCAGCATAGAAACAATGTCTCGGGTTTTAATTATTTACCAATAAACGGCTCTACCAGTGTCTACGTTATTTGTCTCCGTGGCTCAATTATATACATGTAGTTAGGGCGTTCGGCTGTTAACTGAAAGTTGCGATCAAGGATTCCTTTGTGTGATCAACTGCAGTCATTCTCGTTGAAAATTGCTGAGTAATTCATCTGTTAACTCTTTAACCCTTTAACCGCCGGTGCCGCATATATTCGGGTTTTTATTTTTTATTAGCACATTAAAAACCTCCTTTTAAACATGTTAAAAATAAAATGTGACATCAATCACAATATTTGAAAACAGCTGACCTCCATTTTGTCAAATCTGATTAATTTTCACTCACTTGAACTTGTGGATCGCGTCAGCGAGACACAACTTCAAGTGGGTGAAAATTCAGATTGAATAATTTGGCGGATAAAGGGTTAAGAGCTGAAGTAAATTTAAAATAATTAATTTAATCATATTAATTCACTGCATGTGAGGTGTGAGTTTTTCCACAATCGTCAACTCACAGTGAATCAAAGATACCTGATTGTTATACATTAAAATGATAGGTCAAAATATACTTACTTTGATGGGCTGCATAACTTTGTTTGAAATTACTTTTATATGAAAAATATGGTATGACTCATGTAGACGTCCCTAAGAAATAAAAACAATACAGCTGACATGCCAAACAGGGACTGATATTCAGCTCTGCCGTGACCAGGATTCGAACCTGGGTTTCCTCGGCCACAACGAGGGGTACTGACCACTATACGATCACGGCCATTGCGTCAGCTGATTCTTTACGAGCCGAGCGAACAGCGAGTGGTAGTACAACACACACTATGGGCGCCGAGACTATGGGCCAATATTATACATGGACAGTGCACCAACATCATCAGGATATACCTTCCAGTGTCTATTTGAGCTTGGCGTACACACAACAGAGACGAATAGACGATAAACAGTGTTTAACCCTTTCAGCACGGGGACCGTCTTTATACGTCACATTCTCACGTATAAAGATGGTCCCCGTGCTGAAAGCATTACATTATTGCTAATGGCCGTTGATACATAGCATAGGTATTCAAATGAATCGGAAAGAGCCAACTAAGACATTTATGATAATTTTAAATTGAAAAACAACTTTGGTCTCCATGGTTTATGCAAAAGTAATTCAGCCTTCTAAAAGTTAGGGCTCCTGTTTGTTAGATCAATCTTAATAAGTTTCCTCAGCCGGTTAAATCACCGTTATTGGGAATGAAATGAGTGTTTGAGCATCAAAATTTACAATGGTCTAAAACATTATAAAAGTATAAGAGTATTTTTCCCCCACTTGAAGTTATCGATTCAAGTGGGTGAACAATTTTAATTCTTTAATTCTTTAAGCGCGGGGACTGTCTTTATACGTCATAATATCAGATTCTGACGTCTGTATAAGACAGTCTCCGCACTGAAGGAAATACAATATTTCCAATGGCTGTAGACCCATCACATACGTATCCAGATGAAGCGGAAAGAGCTAACTAAGACATTTTTGGTATAAAAAACTTCAGTTCCCATAGTTTATCCAAAAATATTTCAGCGATGTGAGGGTTAACTTGGCGTTTAAAGGGTTAAATGGTGGTGGATGATGTTATGCTTTAGATATACATGTATAGTTATGATGTTTTAACATGCTCTGTGCCTTAGTGGCTCAGATAAAATGGATGATATCAGATGTCACCTCGGACAGACGCCACAGTGAATCAAGTGATATCGAACCACCATCATTATGTAGCGGATCATATCGGACATTTCTATTATCTCGTGAGTTGATATCTGACTGGAATCAACATAGGACTTGTCAGTCTACTTCATATACTGTGCCATGTCAATGATATGAAATTGATATCAAATCAAGAACACAAAAACACACATTTTGTGATGACAATATTATGTTTTTTTCATCTTTTCTCTGAGACATATTTCTTTCGGCTTCAGGAGGCCATCCCGCTGAATTCTAAAATTACTCTTAACTGTCTCTCATATCTATTAGAACAATTAAAACCATCTTAACTTTTCTAATGGAAATGGAATAATATTAACCCTTTGCCTGCTAATCAAGACAATAGTCGTTTTTAATCAGTAGTATTAGTCGAATAAGCCATTGGTATATGTATTGGGAATGAAATGACATCAAAACATCAAGAGTTTTAAATGTTTGGTTTCAAATTAAATAAATATGAGTATTTTTTAACCACTTGAGGTAAATTACGCTAGCGAGACACAGCATCAAGTGGTTGAAAAAGCAGGATATAATGGTTAAGAAATTTGTAATCAGGATTTTATTTAATGATAGATAAACTGTATCATCCGATGAAGCTGCATGTCATACAAATTAAAATTCCATGCCAGTTGTGGGTGGTGGTGTAAAAGGCTTTAACAATTATATTTGTTTAATTTGAGAATAAACAATTAATTTTCTTGATGCTCAAAATAAGGTTTGTTATAGAAATGGTAAAGTGCATTAAATTCGTCAAGTGCGTTAAAGAAATTAAAACTGCTATTTGCGCGATTGATAATTTAAATATCAATGCTTCATAGGCGGCTAACTCTAAAACCTTTTCAAAAGCTCAGATTAAATGCATCATTCATTTTCAAATCGGATTTTATCTTTATTTATTTTTGTTATTAACCCTTTAAGCACAACAAGAGTTGTTTTCAATCTGGTTCATCAGTATTATTAGCCGATCAAATCACTGCTACTGGGGATAAAATGTGTTCCGACCCTTTAACCGCCGGTGCCGTCTATTTTCGTTTTTTACATTTTTTATCAGCACATTACATATCAGCTTTTAAACCTGCTAAAGAAAAAACGTGACATTATTCAGCAAGATTTGAAATTTGCTGACCTCCATTTTGTTAAATCTGAATAATTTTCACTCACTTGAAGTTGTGGATCGCGTTAGCGAGACACAACTTCAAATGAGTGAAAATTCCAATTGAATCATTTAAAGGGTTAAATAGCAAGAAAGCAACGATTTCACATTAAACAAGTGAGTGAAAACTCTGTATTATCCATTAAAGCTTCATGTTATATACAAATTAAAATTCCATTCATTGGGAAGCGATGCAATTAAATTGAGAGGAAACAATTATCATTCGTGCTGCTCAAAATATGTTTTGTAATAAAAAGGGTCAATTGAAGTGCATTAAATCCATCAAGTGCAATAAATACATTAATACTGCTATTTGCGCAATTGACAATTTAAATGTTAATGCTTTATAGGCGGCTAACTCTAAAACATTTTCATAAGCTGCGATTAAATGCACCATCCATATGCAAATTGGATTTTATCTTTTTTCTATTTTTGTTATTAACCCTTTAAGCACAATTATAGTTGTTTTCAATCTGTTTTATTAGTATTATTAGCCGCTCAAATCATGGCTACTGGGGATGAAATGAGTGTTAAATAGCAAGAAAGCAACGATTTAACATTAAACAAATATGAGTACGTTTCGGTCGCTTGAAGTTGTGGGTCGCCATAGCAAGGCACAACTTCAAGTGGATGGAAATATAAATAAAATAACCTAACGGATAAAAGGTTAAAGTTGTATTTAATAATTCGTCGCGAATGAGTATTTGCTTCCACATTTTTTTAACTTCAGCCGATTGCTTCGTTTAGCTCAACATGCTAAAACTCAATATTCCCCTCTCCACCACGATCGTACATCATATTTGTACCTTTACCTTCCATATAAATCATGTACCATATAAATCATGTACCGAGGTATTTAAATTATCCATTATCAAATTACAACCCTTCTTTACCAATTTATTATCAATCACCCTGATCACAAACTGTTCATTGAGTACATTAGCTAGGTGTCTACTGACAGGAATATAGTCCGATGGTATAGAGTGATATTCGCAAACCCTTTGATCTTTCTTGATTGGGTCAGCGACCTACCCGATCTTTTTATAATACACATTGGGGAACGATAGCAGCGATACAGATGCAGCTTCTCATGAGCAGATATCTGTATTAACGTATGGTATTATTTGTTATCATCAATTTTATTCAGCAGATTTTGGTACAAATATATTTATTTGCCATTCAAACGAGCACAATCATGTAATACAATGTTTATCTTGAAACTCATGGTTCACTAATACTTTGCGACATGTATTGGACTTTGTATAAGGTATTGCACTTGTCCCTTCATATATTCATATTTTCACTTTTATGTTGCTGCGGTACTAAACCTTAAAGTACTAATCGCCTCGATAGCCGCTTTTAGTCATGGTATTTTCCACAGAAAAATTGGCCCAAGTCTAATATTCTACCCCTAATTTAAATAACACCTGAATGACGGCGGTGATTAGACGATCTGACATGCTGAACCGCTTTTCGATTGGTCGGGAGTAGAATACTAGACTTGGTCCAAAAATGTGAAGCAGAAATCAACATTAAACTAGTTAGATTGGCATATGCTTGATTCAAATTGTGCATAATTGCAAGTTGAAGTGGTTTAAAATGTAAATCTTGTAACTTAACACTTTAACCCTTTCAAGCCTGAATTTACCATTGTCATATTTATCCACAACAAGCCGCGAGTTGAAGTCGCAATTCTCGGTTTGTTGTGGACGAAGATGACTTTAAGAGACTGGCAAATGAAAAAAATATTGCTATTAATAAAAAAATTGCATAACAATTTTCGTCCTAGAAACTCTAGGTGTAAGAAGTTAAGTCATTCTTCATAGATGCATATTGATGATTTAATCTTTACAGCGCGGGGATCGACTTTAGACGACATAATCTGACGTCTGTGGACGTCAGATTCTGTCGACTAGAGTCGATCCCCGCACTGAAAGAATTAAAACATTTCCAATGGCCGTAGACCCATAACATATGTATTCAAATGAAGCGGAAAGAGCTAACTAAGACATTTATTATGATTTCAAATTTGAAAAACCCCTTTGGTTGCGATGTTTTTTTCACATTAATTCAGGGTGAAAGAGTTAATTATTATTCATGTATTTGTATTGTGATGGATTTGTATTGTGACGTATTTGTATTGTGATGTATTTGTATTGTGATGTATTTGTATTGTGATGTATTTGTATTGTGATGTATTTGTATTGTGATGTATTGTGATGTGTTTGTATTGTGATGTATTTGTATTGTGATGTATTTGTATTGTGATGTATTTGTATTGTGATGTATTTGCATTGTGATGTATTTGTATTGTGATGTATTTGTATTGTGACGTATTTGTATTGTGATGTATTTGTATTATGATGTATTTGTATTGTGATGGATTTGTATTGAGGAACAGCATTTGCATTAATTTGAGCGTTGATAGTGATTGTCATTGAGCAAGCTCGTTATCTCTAGGCCAGAGCTAATATCTCATACCAGCCTTACTGATTATAAAAAAACTACATATTGGATGAAATATTATTTTTTCCCAGAAAGACTAGATCGTCTTGCATTTGGTCGTAACGGGAAACATTAATTAGGTTTAGCAATCCCCTAATGAACCTCTTTATAAGCCATGCACGTGGTGAGCTGTAGAGCTTCACAAACATGCCTGTCCCCACCTGACAGGCCGGATGAGGCTCCTTAAGGGACACATCTTACAATCCATTAGTTTTATTGCAGCACGAAAGCAATATTTAGATAAATCGGCTCGCATACGGCGTCAGTGGCGGTTGGTGGTGTGTGAATGATTCACATCATCCAGGGGGATATTATTAACGCAGGAAAACTGAAGCCAAGATGCAACGTTTTCTCTTATCTTAAATACTTTGTTCACTCCAACGCCTTCTCTGTTAATGGTTCACAGTGGACTACGACTTTAACTTTCTACCCTCTAAGTTATCTTATTTATTTTCCACCCACCTCACCCTTAACCCGCCGGTACCCATTATATTCGTTTTTTTACATTTTTTATTAGCATATTGCATATCAGCTTTTAAACCTGTTAAAGATAAAAAGTGAAATTAAACAGCAAGATTTGATAAAAAATTTACCTCTACTTAGTCAAGTCTGAATAATTTTCACCCACTTGAAGTTGTGGATGGCTTCAGCGAGACACAACTTCAAGTGGGTGAAAATTCAGATTGAATAATTTGGCGGTTAGAGGGTTAACTTGTGTCTCGCTACCGCGACCCACAAGTTTAAGTGGCTAAAAATTACTTATATTTGTTTCATTTGAGACTAAATATTTGCATCTTGATTTTTGAACACATTTCATTCTCAATGATTTGATCGCCCAATAAAATAAATTAAAAAGGAATAGAGTTGTCCTTAGCGATGTAAGGGTTAACCCTTCCAGCGCGGGGACCGTCTTTATTCGTCAGAATCTGACGTCTGTACACGTCATATTCTGACGTATAAAGACCGTCCATGCACTGAAAGAATTAAAATATTTATAATGTCCGTAGACACGTAACATAGGTATTAAAATGAATCACAAAGGGCTAACTAAGACATTTACGATGATTTCAAATTGGAAATGGAAAAACCCTTTGGTTTCCATGGTTTACACAAAAATATTTCAGCGTTTTAAGGGTTAATATTTTTGCTCGTTGATCGTTTATATGATGTTAAAGAGGGGAATATACGAGGAGAATTAAGAAGGACAATAATTCCCGTAAACATTCATTGCATTCTAAATAACAGTGGTTTAATAAAAAAAAAAAAAATTAAAAACGACTTCAACGAAAGTGTTAACATTCCCGATCGTATTGTAAATTTAACCGAGAAAGTATGATGTGGTGCAATGACAAATAGCAGTAACTGACTTGAGAAGTTATCGGTGGCACCGAATGATCCACCGCAGAATGTGGTGTCATCTAACCGACGGCAGCAAATCCAAATAGACGAGAAAATCAGCTTTTCCTGCCTCCGCTTCAATTGACACACAATTGGACGTATGGGTGTAAGTGGACCAAGGAATCAAAACTTCCAGGCCGAAGTGCATGCCAGGATTCTGGTGTAACTATAGTAAATCCGACGGAAATTTCCGTCATGCATGGTTACGTAACATGATGAATGACGACGGAAATTTCCGTCATGTATGGTAGTGAAGGGGTTAAAGGGACATGCCAAGGTCTAAAATAAAAAAAAATCGGTGATTTTATTTTAGCTTAATAATATGACCATATGATGTAAACATGTCGATAGACTAGAACTGCAAAAGTTTTTTTTTAATTTTTGTGCTGCGCATTCACCAGTTAGGCTGGATATAGAGACGAAATTCCTGATTTCTAATTATTGATAACCATGTCAAAAATAAGAAATACGGGAATTTCGTCTCTATATCTAGCCTAACTGGTAGCTGCACAGCACAAAAATTTAAAAACTTTTGCAGTTCTAGTCTATGGACATGTTTACATCATATGGTCATATTAAGAAGCCAAAATAAAATCACCGATTTTTTTATGATTTAAACCTGGACATGTCCCTTTAAACAAATGTGCACTAAACAAACGTTTTCCAGATATTATACAATTCGATAAATGTATTTCATTTACCCTTTGACGTGATAATCATATTCCTAATTATTATTAACACTATCTACGTACAGTAGATATGTATAAATATGTATGTAAACATTGAGGTACCCTAACATCAATCAGTGTCTGGATCTGAACAAAGGGAGAAAAAAGAGAAGGCACAGCCCGCTGTCAGAGAAACAATTATATATTTAACCTTTAACCCTTTTAAGCCTGAATTTACCATTGTCATCTTCGTTCACTACAAGCCGCGAATTGCTGTCGCAATTCTCGACTTGTAGGGAATGAAGATGATTAGATGTGTTTAAAAATTAAAGAAAATTAGGCTACCATGTAGGCCTAGAGGTAAACCAGTTTAATGGAAATTTTCGTTCTAAAACCCTTTGTTGTAGAAAAATCAAGTCTGTCTTCAGGGATGTAAAATGATGCTTTAATGCATCGTGAGGGCTTAAAGGGTTAAAACGTTAAAAGAGTTGTGTATAAACCATGGAGACCAAAGGGTTTTTTCAACTTGAAATCATCATAAATGTCTTAGTTAGCGCTTTCCGCTTCATTCAAATACATGAGTTATGGGTCTATACGGCTGTTAAAAATATTTTATTTTTCAGCGCGGGGATGGACTGTAGACGTCAGAATATGACGTCTTAAGTCGGTCCCCGTGCTGTTCGGGTTAAACGTATGGTAATATACTTAAAATGATGTTTTCTTTACTTTCTTTTCGGCCGTCAGAACACCATGCTAAGTTTCCCATAAAGCGGATAACAGGGGTGAGGGGGGGGGGGGGTGTTTGTCGGTTTTGCGTAAATCCTATACATGGCAATATTTTTGCTTCCGTATATATTTTTAAATTAATTTGCAGAATAAAGATATTAACCCTTTAATCGCTAAATTATTCAATTTGAATTTTCACCCACTTGAAGTTGTGTCTCGCTGACGCGATCCACAACTTCAGGTGAGTGAAAAGTATTCAGATTTGACAAAATGAAGGTTAACTCTTTTCAAATCTTGCTGGTTGATGTTACATTTTATCTTTAACATATTTAAAATGTGGTACTTACTGTGCTAATAAAAAATGAAATATATGCGGCCCCGGCTGTTAAAGATTTTAATAATATAGTATTGCCCAACAAATTGACAACTTTATTTATTACTTATATAAAAATTTTCACCATGAACTACATTTAAAAAAAAAACATCTGCAATATTGCATGACCAGATTACCCCTTTCAGTTCGTGGGACAACATATCTGACGCCTAAAGACGGTTCCCACACTGAAAGAATGAAATTAATAAATGGCCGTAGACCCATAACATAGGTATTCAAATAAAACAGAAAGAGCTAGCTAAGACATTTATGATGATTTCACATTGAAAAAACCGCTTTGGTTTCTCATGGTTAATACACAAATATTTCAGCGTTGTCATTAAATTCAGGGGCCTTTTATTTGGTTTCAAACTTGCTTGAGAGCGTATACAGGTATATGCAGCGACTATGGGAAATAGGAGCTCTATAATGGTTCGTCATCCAACAGCAGCAGCACCGGCAGCAACAGCAGCAGCAGCAGCGGCGACAGCAGCAGCAGCAGCAGCAAAAGCAACAGCAGCAGCAGAAGCAGAAGCAGAAACAGCAGCAGCAGCAGAAGCAGCAGCAGACTTAGCTACATCTGCATCTCCTGCAGCACGGCTACTAGCAGCAGTTAGTGAGGGTTGTTTTAGAGTGAATGGAGATTTGGTTCAGTAACAATGTAGCTGATTGTGTGGCAGCACATGGCTTCATGAACACGGAATAGATAGAGGGAGGTGGCGCTGGATGTCCTACCACTCACACTGCTGGCTGCTCTGTTGTGTGATAACCTGATAATAAACTAGATTAGGCTTCCCTCATTCAGAGAATAGACATAGATAGCACCAATATACATCAACCCGAGAAGCCAGACATACCTATCAGTCTATTACACGCCATAAACCAGGATATATACCCTTGTTTCCAGATTAACAACATTGTTATATGTTTAATATACTCGCTTATGTTGTCAGCAGGTACCCTGGTCACACTATGTATCGTAAACGTCCTCAGACAACAGGAGCATATCATGTATTCATCTGACATGAAAACCATTGTTACAACAAAACTAATTGTGAAACATTAAGTAAATATTGTTACTTTTAAAACTGTTGAGAAGTCAGCGTTTTGTGATGAACAAAGCTTCAATTAGTGTTTGGTACTGTGTTGTAACTGAGACGTGTTAAGAGAGACATTACTGCCATGGGAGTTGCCACTGTCTGTTTGCTTATTGCCATGCTGGCATTGCTGCACAAGGCCAACAGTGAAAAGGTACGTCAAATATATAGATTTATTTTATTCCTGGCATGCTCTTCATTTAAAAAACTGTATTTTACTCCTTGGATTTGTATTCATTTATTTGACGCATAGCTGGTGCAATTCAGAGCTTAAAATGAATAGAAAATAGACTTTGCAACATTCGTTTTGTTTGTAATCTAAACAAACCTATTCAATCGATTTTTGCTAAAGAAAGCAGATATAATGTACTTAAAAGCCCCGCCCGCACATGAGTAAGTTATTTATATATATATCAGATGCATTTATACAATTAACTACCTGTTACTACCTGTAACTACCTGTTACTGCTACAACAGTTTCTAAAATGCTGATATTGGTTTTAATATTGCACCATATTTTGGTTAATTATAATAATTTGATAATCCACGCCAAAGCACTGGAATTCAGCAGAATACAGCAGCCCCAAGTAATTCAATGAATGAATGAATGAATGAATGAATGAATGAATGAATGAATGAATGAATTAATGAATGAATGAATGAATGAATGAATGAATGAATGAATGAATGAATGAATGAATGAATGAATGAATGAATGAATGAATGAATAAATGAATGAATGAATGAATGAATGAATGAATGAATGAATGAATGAATGAATGAATGAATGAATGAATGAATAAATGAATGAATGAATGAATGAATGAATGAAAGTCTGAAAGTTTATTAAAACGTCCGAATGTCTTATATCGTAAATATAGAAAACAATGTTGATGAAATCAATGGAGGTGTCATATTGTAAATTTTATTTTTATTTTTTTGGTGATAAGTTACATTTTTAAAAGTACAATCATAGTAAGGTAATCCAGTCTTTCATATGTCCATCCTTATTTAAGTCATTATCACAGCAACACAAGTATATCGCATTTATTGATTGAATGAAATGTTATGTACTGGAATTGTAAAACGTCATGACATTTTCTACGAATAACATGGAATGCTATGCAAATTTAATCAAGTAATAGTTAACAGTTGTCCCGCCGATTACCAGCACATGAACAACACTACGTTTATAGGGACAATTAACTCGCATTATATGTTCATAAAACATATCCATTAGTTTGTCTCTTGGGGTTTAATGGGCTATATCACCCTTTAAAATGTACCACATGCAGGTTTAGATTCACGAATAAGTCAAGAGTTAACCCACATAGGCCTACACAAGACGTGTGTCAAGTGCTGCACCAACGGGTTTCACATGGGAACTAGATTTCGGCCCAACTTGAGAAGAGTTTTTTTGTTATTTGCAAATCTAAGTTGACCATAGTGGTCCAATAGCCCGCATTGTGTTGATAAAATTAGTAAATGAATTCATAAACGACAAATTTGGCTGATTGCATATGTATTTGTTAAAAGTGTAACCTAAATATTAGTATCATAAATTATTGTTCATATTACAAATTTTTATTTAATCTTTTGTAGTATACTTTTATTATATTTGCTACAGTTATACTCCAAGTAATATTTTGTCAAAATGGTCAGCATTTAATGACTTGCTCAATGCTCCCCGATCTCTCTACATGGAATAATCTACCCTGGAGCCTAACTCTTAGGTTGTACCTGCGAATAGAATTTGTTCAAGATGTGCTCAGCAAGTAAACAACTATGCGACGAAACTTATCATATAATACACTGTAGTGTTGGTCAGTTAGACCATCGTGAATAATTATCAATAAAATACACTTCATGTTGATTGGATTGTCCTAATAATGTGAGATGGTCGTCACAAAATGGTGAGTTGATACAATGACATTGATAATTAGTTGAAATAATTCCATATAATATTAGCGGAGCATCTCATGACAGCATCGATCTAAAATAATTCGCTTGTTTTCGCCCAAACTCCACATTGTGTGATGGTGCAGATTGCTCAACTATTTAGGAGGTGCATTCCACGTTATTGGAGACAAAATCTCACGGGAAAAGAGGAAGCTGGATGCCTGAACCCCAAAACCCACTCCCACCACCCCTACGGGAGTGATTCAACCCACCCACCACCCCTACGGGAGTGATTCAACCCACCCACCACCCCTACGGAAGTGATTCAACCCACCCCAACACCCCTACTGAAGTGACAAAACCCACCCCACAAAATGGAAATCCAAGATCTGTGGAAAATAACTTTGTTTTTGGCATTGACTCAACTGAAATTCGGCGTGATTAAAAGGAAATAACAAGAGTAGAAACAAAACAAGCTTCTCCCAGCACTATGTTCGATGGCAGTAACCCCCCCCCCCTCCCCAGGGGACCGGATTACATCACAATTGGTCCCGAATGGTTTAGAAATGCTTAGAAAGCAGTCGAAATATTGTTAGAAGTTTCAGGATTCACTTCGATTCACCTGGAATCACCAGGAAAATGTCACCCTTCTGCTGCTGGAACTGTATATATTTTGAGATTTTTTATTAACCATTTCAGCAATGGGATCGACTTTAGACGTGAGAATCTCACGTCCATAGACATCAAATTCTGACGTCTAAAGTCGATACCCGCACTGAAAGAGTAAAAAATTTATAACCGTACACCCATAGCACAGGTATTCAAATAAAGCGGAAACTAATACATTTATGAGGATTTCAAAGTGAAACAATTGTTGGTCTCAAGTGGTTGAAAAATAATCATATTTGTTTATTTTGGGACCATATTATTTACAAATCTAGATATTTAGAAGTCATTTTATTCCAAATAACAGTGATTAAATACTGCTAATACAACAGAATATAAATGACTTTTTGGAAGGCAAAGGGCTAAGCCTAAACAATTATTCTATACCACACGACAATGTTTTAAAAAAACATCAAAATGCATTAGATATTGTTGAACACATTTAGAATAGCCAGCAATATACCCACTTTTATTTGATGGGTGTGTGAATCCAAGCTACTTACTGATAACATGTTATTACATATAAGTCTTACAATTAACACTTGTACTGCTGAATTGTTTGTTTCTATTTTTCAATACTAATACTAAAGCTGCTAACACAATTTTCAGCTTCAAATGACGAAAACACTTGTTTATTTAAAAAAGTATATGCATTTAGGAGTTATTTGATGAATTGAGTATGTATCACAAACTATTTTATATACTGTAGATCTGGTAATTTTCACTTGTTTAGATTTTCGCGAATTAGTGATTTGGGGATTTTTTTGCGAGGTCTAGAATTCGCGAAATATCGATTTCAATGATAGGTAGCGCTATTATAATAATAATTTCTCGAGATTCTTAAATTCGCGAATTTGTTCTCCTCGCGAAATTCGCGATTAATAAAACCTCTTAAATATCACCAGATCCACATTATATCAGTGGTATTTAAAGCTACATAATTGTTTTGTTTATTTCATTCAAACGATTAATCCATGGAGAATGTTGTTTTATTTTTTTATTTTACTGCTCCGGTTACTGAGTTATTAAGGATTTAAGTTTGTTGTTTTTAAATATTGTTGCCCCACCAAAACAAACCTGCTCACAGCGGAGTAAGACATACTGTCCATATAATCAGGACATTAAAAGTACCGAGTGGCAGATAACGGTCATCATAGAAAAAAGAGAGGAAGACTTTTAAAATTATTGTTATTTTTTAAGTGATCATAGATACATTTCACAGTACAACGTGTATTGTCTCATATCAGTTAGACATTTCTAGAAGTTATTACTTTGTGTGATATGAATGATATTTGCATGTAATGTCATGTTTAATATCGGTACTGGTATAGAGCATTTCACTCACTTGAAAAAATAAAACTCTATTTCAGTATGGTGCTTTTAAGTGTGGGGCAGCATCAGAGCCTTTGGCCCGCCATTAAAGACGCTCTCCCCAGACCGTGAGAAATTGTACTCGGAATAACCATCAAATTCAGTGATGTAAATCATCGTTTTCGCTCTTTGGATTTTCGTGATTTCCTTGAAAAACATTTGCATTTTTTTATTAGATATCTCATGGACATTTCAAAATATAGTCAAAATGCTACTAGACAATATCAGACTTTATTTTATTTTATCGTAAATCATCACATGCAGTGATATACATCGCGCTATGCGGTAAAATAAAATAATATTTAAAAACATCAGATTTTACTGTAACCGATCTGACCCAGTAACCGACATCTAACCCAGTATCTCAGCTAACACCAGGCATTGATCCAATTGCAGAATAATGCCGCCCATCGTCTGCGATATTGGCCCAACATTATGCCGATTCAGTTCAACGTATGTGTTTGCTATTAAGGGGTGGTTTCGTGCTGGCCAATGTAACATTATATCGGCCCATAACCTTACCGCTATTACATGAATATTGTACACACACCGAATCACTACCTGATAATACTTGATGGTGTACCGCATGGTGAACTAATTCCGCTACATTTACCCAGTTTTAGTGCATTTATAAGGCTTTTAAAACAATAGCAATGATTGTTTTGTACGTTTTAGGTTATTTTAATCGAAATAAACAAAACAGTTATGCAGCTTTAATTTGGTCAGAAACTTGCTTCAAACGGTCCAAACAGCACACGAGTTAAATGTAAGCAAACAAGTACCAAGGGATATGTCTCCCACGAACAATAGATCCAGCAAAACGGCAGTAAACTGATGGTGTTTTAATGTTAGACAAGGGTCGCAGGCGTTGGGCCAGCATTAATACAACAAGTATTTTTTGCATAGTGTTTTGGCCTTTCGAGTCAAGACTACTTAAAAATAGTAGTCACCCATCAGGTACGATACGTTTAACCAATGTTGGTTTAATGTTGGGCCAACGTCGCAGACAAGGTCAACAGTAAACCAACATTGGTTCAACGTCTCGTGCCTTCTGGGCGCTCATTGTAACCTTAATTATTGCGTTCTTTTCTTATTATCGCTATGTTTTTATGATGAGCATTTCATAATGTTCAGCATGTCTTATCATTTGACCTGTACCAGAGTCAAATATGAAATAATAATAAAACAAGAGGTCATCCAGTCTGTCTGCAAACACGAGACTATGAGCCAACATGGGCCTAATTCTGGGCCTCTTCACAGATGCTGGGCCAACGTTATCCCAACCCTTACACTACTAAGCGCGACTACGTTTTAAATCTGTTTTATTAAGTTAATTCACTGTTATTGCAGAATAAAATAAGTGTTTAAACATCAAAATTTGCAAAGCTTTGTTCTCAAATTATTAAACAAATATTAGTCATTTTTACCCACTTTACGTTGTGGGTCGCGGTAGCGAGACATAACATAAAGTGGGTAAAAATGTGATATTTTTAATATAGCTCTGTAAGGATTTACGCTGGGACAGCGTCCCAGCGTCACAGCTGGTTGGCCAACATTGACCTAGCATTGCGCCAAAGTGTGTTGATGATGGTGGATACCGTTTGACTTCTATATTACCTGATTACGCGGGGGCCCTAGGGTAGTGATTAGCACCGCTGCCTTTCACGCTAGAGTTCGGGGCTCGTTTCCCGGTCTCGGCGGTTTGAAAGAAACACAAATGTTTCTTCCCCATCAATTTGTGAAATTCAGTATTGTGGGGAGCCTCCGTGACCGAGAAGTAGCGTGCTCGTCCTCAGACCTCCAGGGTTTGAATTTCGAATCCTGTGTCTGAAGGGCAGTGTCATCTCACTCATCTCACCATCCTCAGGAGGTTCTCCTGGCCCAATTTAGCCTGTATGTGCACAAAAGTGGCCTAAAGCCCGATTCATTTCTTTTTTACGTGAGCGAGATCGCTCATTTTATCTGGCCACCCGTTTCACCCCATCACATTTCATGGGATTTAATTTAAGCCTTAGAGCGCTGAGTTCTGTTATTTATATTTTCACCCAATTGAAACTGTGACTCGCTAGCGCGACCACGAATTACTCATATTTGTTACATTTGAGCTGAAACATTTACAAATCCTGTCGCAATTCTTGACTTGTAGTGGTTGAAGATGATTTGATGTGGTTTAAAAATTACAGAAAATTACCATGTATTGGTAAACCAGTTTCATTGAAATATACATTCTAAAACCCTTAGCCATTTTCGGGGATGTAAAATGATGGTTTAATGCGTCTCAAGGGCTTAAAGGGTTAAACACTCATTCCATCCCAGTGATTTAATCGCTAATAAAACAGATTAAAAACTGTTGTAATCGTCCTTACTGCTTACTGAGTTAACCCTTTAGGCCCTCGAGATCCATTAAAGCATTTTACATCCCTGAAAACAAACCTAATTTTCGTACAACCAAGGGTTTTAGAACGAAAATTCCCATGAAAATTGGTTTACCAATACATGGTAATTTTCTTTAATTTTTAAACCACATCAAATCATCTTCATCCACTACAAGCCGAGAATTGCGACAGCAATTCGCGGCTCGTAGTGGATGAAGATGACACCGGTAAGTTCAGGATTGAAAGGGTTAATCATCTTGGTGATTTTACTTTCAGTTACATAAATATAGTCAGGCAGAATATTGCCAAAATTTACCCTAACCTGGAAATTCATACAGAAGTTTATATTTTGATTGATTATTGTTCAGTAGAGGCTAGAGTCATAATTTCCACTAGGACTACTAAATTTCACCCAGTGGCAATTTTTTAATTTGCATATTTCCAAGATGGCCGCCAATCGCCAAACTCAAATCTAAAAATGGCATATCTCTGCGCACTTTAGTTTAAATTTTATGAGAATTGAGTCATTTTCCATCAAACTTAAAGCCATCAGTACTTTTGTGACATTAGAAGAATTTATTGGAGGTCAAGGTCAAAGGTCAAGGCCATTTTATTGGTTTGGTGAGGTTAGAAAAGGCATTAAATGTGGCTCCTGATCTATTTTCTGAATACCAATTATTTACAAAATCACCGAAACTGGAAGCGTAAAAAACATATTAGTGAAAACTGTCAGCTCGATTTCTGCACAACAATATTCCAGAAAGTGATTTTTCAAGATGGCGGCCATTTCCAACATGAAAATAATCACTTTCTTGATAGTTTTCTTCAAAAATCTTGGTATCAAATCATACATTTTTGGCCATGCAGAATCTGAATTTCGACCTCCGGAATTTAGTAAAAGCTTAATTTACAAAATATGAGACGAAGTTGAAATACATCATTTTGGTTGGCATGAAATGTAGTATCGATGTAAGACAGAAGCAGCATAGACTAGACATACTTGGAAATAAAACTACTTTGAAGTATTATACTGTAATGCAGTAATGAACATAACAGTTCCAGAAAGGATCTGACATAATTTGTGGGAGACATCAGTTATCTCATCACATACATCACATATTCTGTCCTTTGTCGCAGAAGGTAGACATAACATCAAATCCCGTTATTGGTGAAGGCGTGAATGTCCTTGCTCTTTTGTGGCCCAATGGAGACGCACAGTTTATGGTCAGGAAACCATCTCCAGTGCTGGCTTGGCTACTTGCAATTTACAGCTGCTGTACATCTCCCGGAGAGCTGATATCACATTGACTGCTATGAAAAGAATGTCAGTGTCACTGGCTTTGCCATCAGGACTCCCTCAGGGCCTCCTCCTTTTGTCGCATGAGTAGTATGTAGGAAGATCGTCGTGTCCGCCTCCTCGTGAGTACAGGGGACAAATTCATCTAGGTCGATCATGTAGTTGCTGGTGAAATCTTCTTTTGATATCAATGATCATATTCTCTCACTGTTTCTGAGAAAAATCCCCCAGTTGGATGCAATTTTGCACTTGTTTGGCACCCTTCATCTCACTAACGTCCTCGCTTAAGTTGATTTGTCTTCGATTTTCACACTATTTGACCTGAATACGTCGAAAACAATGTCCGTCCTATTGTGCTTGCCTGAGTGTGCCTGTATTGTGGAAAGAACATCAAATGTGGCATATTCTTCAAATGTCCTTGGTGCTCATGATGGCTGCATGGCATGCTCAATACCTTCTTTTGTTGTGTAAGCTGTCTCCTACTGCGTGATCAAGCATGTGACTTCAGGACCAGTAACCATCCATCTTCTGAGTGCGACAGGATCTCCAGTCACACCAAATGCTCCACCATCAGCCTTGACAACTGCGTTCGGTCAATAATTATTGGTGAGAACTGTAGGCTCGATTTATGCACAATACCATTCCAGTTCAGAAATCCTGAGGCATCAGATTTTGTTTCTGTTAAATCATATTGTCTTTGTAGAGGACAGGAGTATATATTGTTCATAATTTACATTGTTTTTGGCAAATAAGAGTGGTATCGGTACGGTCAGTGACTAACAGTACAGATTGCAGTTTGCCTTCTTGAATAATTGGATCAACAAGAGGATTGCTAATACCAGGTACCAGAACTGGAATCAGGAACTCTGAAGTGTGTGACTCTCACATCGCGACTCGACCTCGAGAGCTTCCTCAGTGTTTTCAGTCTCGCCGCAGTAGTCAGGATAGGCTTTACAAAGATCTGCATCCTGTTTCTTGGTACATCTGCCGGGTGCTAGTGTATTGTTCCTCCTCAGTGCTTCCTACGCCTTTGTCAAGCCGTATATGATCCAGAACAAAGGACCCCGAGGGCATAGAAGAGAAGTACTGCATGTTCTTCACGATCATGGTATAACAGCCATAGTGATACTCAGGAGAATTGGTAGGCCTCTGGGTGAGATCTTCATTTTTCTCCTCTTGAAAAATACAGCACTTCTTCCAGTCAGCGTGGAGTGTACACGTTTTCGCTGCTGCAGTTTTCGACATCTTTATGGACAGTTTAATCAAGGTCATTCTTTTATCACCTATATGTATGGTCCCATTTCCTTTGGCTCTTCTCTCGGTCACACCCTGTCTATTCAGGCTCGGACATCTAACAACATCTAATCTAACTAGTTTACTATAGCTGACAGATCCGGGCTCACTAGACAGCATTTAGTTTAGAGCTGGATGATGCTAAACCCCATGCTGAGTCCCACAACAGTGACATCACCAGTGTGCCCTGGTTGTGTCATGACATCACTCCTGTGTCGAGCATACTCAATCAATCACCAAGAGCTTGTATTTCATCAAGACCATTTTCCATTGCAAGGACCAGTGCAGGTATCTATCCAGAAGATGTGGATGACTCCTAAAACACAGGTACTACACAGCTCTATTGTGCAACCAACTGCCGCAAAAGCTGTGGCAAAACTACACCGAAAAATGATTTTAATGCCGGAAAAGGCAGCCATCTTGGATATTCGGTCTTGCAAAATGACACCAAGATCATTCAAATGGGAAAATATCTGGGGTTTATTCAAAAACGTATATTTTGTTACTCAAAATGGCGGCCATCTGGAAAATTGGCGGCCATCTTGACATTTTGTTCGACTAAAGCTTTTTTTTCAAAAAAGTAGCCCACAGGGAGAATTCATACTAATTTTGAGGCTTGTATCCAGATGTAAAAGATTCCCCATTAAAAATACACTTATATGTGCTCCACTATGCATTTAATTGTATCCACGTATATTTACCATGTTCAGGCTACTTTGCAAGTATGACTTTGAAAGTACGACGGTATATCCGTCATGCTAGTCCTTAGGTTGCATTAATCAATGACGGGTGCACCCGTCATGTTAGACCTGAAGGGGTTAAATAAATGTTGTTTTGGTTGAGTGGAATTCGGTCACGCGCCACATTTGATGTCTTTTTAACCTTATCAGCCCCATAAAATGGCCTTGACATGTGACCTTGACTTCAAAATAATTTTAAAATGTCATAAGTTTACTTATGGCTTTTGGTTTGATAGAAATTGGCTCCCAGATCATCAAATTTAAACAAGTATGCCCAGATATATGTAATTTTATAAATTTAAGCCTAGCAATTGGGGGCCATCTTGAAAATATGCAAATAAAAAAATTGCCACTGTGTAAAATTTAGTTCTCCCGGTCGAAATGATGACTCTAGCCTCCACTGAACACAAATCAATCAAAATATAAACATCTGTATTTATTTCCAGGTTATATCAGCATTCTGTCTGACTAATAATAATTTATAATAATTAACAAGATAGGACATATATTACAGAACATTTACAGATTCTACTATACAATACGATACGATGCGGACAAAATACCACATTACTACACAATACAATGGGACACAATTCACTGCAACAACGTGCATATATATATAGGATTTTAATTCTCAGCCAACTAAATGTATATGAGTAGTTAAGTTTCTTGCGATTAATAAGTTCGCCTATTATAAATAAATATGCAGATTTGTTCAATTTAATTTTCAGTTGCCCCACAAGATGTAACTATAGCAAAAATATCTCCAACGGCAATGTTGTTTTAAGCTCATTTAAACATATGTTCATTGTTTATGATTTGTCGATTTCAACACTTTAAAGGAACAGTACCTAACGTCATTTTTACAGCTTACGTACAGCTGATTATAAATATATTAGCGCTATTCTGGTACAAATTAAAAAAATACAACACATATTTTATTGTGCGGCCAATTACTTCTAGAATGACCACCAATATCTCATCAGGTTCACCTCACGATGTGAAATGTCATAAGTCATGTGTCTTTTTACCTCTCGCAATGTAATGTGGACTAAGACAGTCACATTTTACGAGCTTGATTAAAAACAGATGACCGCGACAACAGAAAGATGAACTGTTCTTTGTTTTTTGTTATACTTGTTGATGTTTTTTTAAGTGCACCAACACTTGTTTGTTTGTTTGTTTGTTTGTTTGTTTGTTTGTTTGTTTGTTTGTTTGTTTGTTTGTTTGTTTGTTTGTTTGTTTGTTTGTTTGTTTGTTTGTTTGTTTGTTTGTTTGTTTGTTTGTTTGTTTGTTTGTTTGTTTTTGTTTTGTTTTGTTTTCGTTTGTTTGTTTGTGCACAGTGTCACAGTGTCACTGAAAGGCCACACATTGCATTAGTGGGACATTGTGGGATCAGGGGAGACCGGGGCTATCTGAAACCATTTTCAGAAAATATGCTCTAGGAGTCTTAGTTTTAGTGTCAGGTTAATGAAACGAAGCACTAAAGATCATCATTAATGGCGGATTTCGATGAAATAGATATAAATTAGCTATGTTGTTGGCATCACTGTTTAAATATGACTTCACTGACACCTTGTCGAATGTTTCAAATAAACCCACATGTGAGGCTAGTTGAAACATCAGTTAATATGTGGTTATTATCAATTGTAGCGATAAGATATGGGTCTACATTAATTCTGGAACAAAGAACGTTTGGTTAGGCCACGTGTGGCAGAGTTGCTGGATTTTGTGCCATATAATTGTAATTGGTCATGAATCAGGGTTAGTTGATACGTGTTTCAACTAACCCCAATTATGTTTCAACTAACCCCATTCCATGTTTCTATTAAGTTAGTAGAATTGCGAATCTTGTGTCCCAAGACACAAGATTCGCAATTCGTGCCCTGGCGTTCTGAGGGTGAGCAGGGAAAACATTTTTTTGTTCTTTGAAACTTAATTGTCAGAGCGTGGTTCGAACCCGCGATCCCCAACTTTCCAAGCAGGCAGCTTTAACCACTGCATCAGGGCCCCCGCCCTGTAGCATCAAGGTGCTATCCCGGTCAACGCTCACCCATTAATGGATCAATGTTGGTCCACCGTCTACGACGCTGGCCCAACATTGAGCCAACAATGGATGAATGTATAATGTTTGCTGGTATAACACCGACCCACCCCATCCCTCCCTACACACACGTATGCATGCGCTTCAACACACATCCACTAGATTTGTCACAGTCAGCTGTTTCATTGACTTCTGAATTCACTATAATTGAAAATCCTACAATAATTCCACAACATTAAGCCGCCAAACCTATCATTGGCCTGCACCATGGTTATAACGGATGGTTGCTTGACGACGGAGACGCAGGGGCTTTGATCTGTAAGGAATTGTCAACTATGACCTTGAGGTAATCAAGGTCAATGGTGCTTCATACAAAATAAATAACACTGGTGAAAACACAGATATGAAACACTACTAGTATAGGCTAAGTATAGGATAAAGCCCGAGGACCTCTACATTCTTAGCTTTGTAAAAGGCCGAGGCTGAAGGCCGAGGAATTTTTCAAAGCTAAGAATGTAGAGCTCCGAGGGTTTTAACTGACTTAAAACACATCCGACCATAATGAAGATCCCTTATAATCAACAGTTTGGTCACGCCTGACTGATTATAGTACCATAGGCCTACCTTGATAATCGGTCTGTTCTTGATCAACAATAACTCTTCATTCCCGGCTTATAATGTAGTGGTCGGACAAAGCAAATAATGTAGTGGTGTGTTCTAATACTAAGTAATAATTATAATGGCCCTGCAACACTTAGTCTGAGATTGACACAGCCACATGGGTTAGCGTCAAAGCTGTAGGATATGTACACAGAGCACTGTGCAGCCTGTTCCAACCAGACACAGACGGCACACGTGTACCAAAATGCAGACAGCTCTCTCAGGAAACACGAGGACTTGACCCAATGTTGTTTTAATGTTGGTCCAGCGCCATTGGCGGTGGGCCAATATTGAAACAGCATTGGGTCAAATCCCCCAGTTTGCTGGGCTCCACACAGGTGTCTGTCTACACCCACCCCTCCCCCCCCCCCCCCATAATATTTTTGCCAGCCGATCAGGGTACTTTTAGCAAGACAGCCGGCCAATCACAAGCTTACTACAATACTTGAAATTGAGAGTGGGGGACATATGACGTCACCCATCTGCAAATTTTAACATGCGAAGTAGCAGTGTCTACGGCAGGCACTGTAAAGCATATGCAAACAGTGTTCATTTGAGTGCGGTGTTGTAAAATACAGCACTCGTCCAAGGAATAAGGTGTGAGCCTTTAGGCGAACACCTTATTCCTTGAACATGTGCCGTATTTTTCCATACCTCACGAAAATGAACACCGTTTGCATTTTCTCACACGACTATCCAAAACTTTCAACGTCACAAAGAAGTGTGCAGTCGACAGACGACCATAAGGTGGTGAATCGCCGACGCTCAGTCAGTAGCATTCCCCGTTCACTTGCTGTAGGGCCTACAGCATTATACAACATGACTGTATACATGTAGTACAACACAGTGCGGTATTGGCTGATACCGATATACGTCTCATAGTGAAAATCACTGCGCAGAGTGTGAGAAAGCAGAGCAAAATCTGTGTTTCTGTATGCTGTCGGCCCCTTTAAGCTTATAAAAAATGTGAGAGTAACCATATTCAAATGATTTAATCACTTATAAAGACTGGCATTCAAATTCCCACGTTGAGGCATTATTCCGATGAGATATAAATATGTCATTATAAAATAAAAAGCATTCATCAAACAATGACGCATCAATTAATTGCGTAATCGATCGTCCGCGCAACGGATTTTTGGGGCTCGACTTTATGAATGGCAACAATTACAGACTCTGTGTCAAGTCTGTAATTGTAGCCTTTCCCAGCTAACACAAAAGATTTGTATAACATTTGTACAACGTCTGCCCAACGTTTTCGACGTTGTTCCAACAATGAAGAAATATTATACAAATGTTTTGTGTTTACTGATATGTCACAATGGGCCGGACTGCGCAATTAACATCACCGGACAAGTAATGTGCTTATGTCTTGCTGTCGATTGTTTATTTGTACCTTGTTTGTTTATTCGTTGGTTTAATTGTTCGGGTACGCTGCAAGAAGAAAAATAGTGTGCACATTTTTGGGCAACATCTGGAAATATAAATGTTTTCAGTGTGGGGATCGACTTAGGGGTCTTGTCAAGTTAAAGCTGCATAACTGTTTTGTTTATTTCGATAAAAATAACCTAAAAAGTACAAAACATTCATATTGTCCTGAAGGCCTTATAAATGCACTAAAACTGGGTAAATGTAGCGGAATTAGTTCACCTTGCGATACACCATCAATTATTACTAAGTAGTGAATCGGTTTGTGTACAATATGTATGTAATTGTGGTAGAGTTATGGGCCAATATAAAGTTGCATTGGACAACACTGCCTTATAGCAAGCACTAGACGTTGAACTGAATCGGCATAATGTTGGGCCATTACCGCAGACGACGGGCCGGCAATAGTCTGCCATTGGATCAATGCCTCGTGTTACAAAGCACAAATAACCAGTGGTAGACTCCTGAGACTAGGTCAAAAAACTGTTGGGAATTGGTTACAGTAAAGTCCGATGTTTTAAATATTATTTTATTTTACCGCATATCGCGATTTATATGACCGTATGTATAAAATAAAATAAAGTCTGATATTGTCTAGTAGCATTTTGACTATATTTTGAAATGCCCATAATATACCGAATAAAGAAATACAAATGTTTTTCAAGAAAATCACGAAAATCAAAAAAGCGAAAAAGATGATTTACATCACTGAATTTTAGCGTTAATTCCGCCAACAATTTCCCACGGACTGGGGAGAGCGTCTTAATGGTGGGCCAATGGCTCAGATGCTGGCCCACACTTAAAAGCACCATACTGAAATGCGCTCTATTTTTCAAGTGAGTGACATTCTCCATACCGTTATCTAAATTAAACATGACATTATATGCATATATCACCCATATCACACAAAGTAATAACTCCTAGACATGTCTAAATGACATGAGATATTACACTTTTTACTGTGAATTGTATCTATGACTACTTGAAAAATAAGAATAATATTAAAAAAACTTCCATTTTTTTTCAATGATGATCGTTATCGGCCACTTGGTACTTTTAATGTCCTGATTATACAGACTGTGTGTCTTACTCGGCTGTGATCAGGGTTTTTTTGGTGGGGCAACAATATTTAAAAAAAAAACTTAAATCCTTAATAACTCAGTAACCAGGGGAGTAAAATTAAAAATTAAAACACCATTCTCCATGGATTAATATTTTGAATGAAATAAGCAAAGCAGTTATGCAGCTTTAAAAAAAATCCATTAATCAGACCCCACCGACCCACCCCCCTATCCAATAATATTTTATTTTGGAAGCATGAAAACAATACAAAAAAACACAAAAAACACAACAATTTGGAATTTTTTTAACTTGACAAAACCCCTTAGACGTCATAATCTGACGACTTTAGAGGTCAGATTCTGACGTCTAAGATCGATCCCCGCATTGAATAATACAATATTTATAGCGGCCGTGGACCCAGAAAATTGGTATTCGTATGAAGCGGAAAAAGCTAAGTCATATGTGCGGATTTGAAATTTAAAAGGAACTTTGGATGCTTGCTTTATATAAATATATTTCAGCACTTTAAATACGTAAAGTGAATTTCAGAGTAACTCAAAATGCCAAATTGAATAGTTGTAATCTTCTGAGTTTGTGCTCCTACCAGAACCAGCCACTACCGCTGACCTTAAGGCATGACTTATTGTGAAGTAAGCGTATCCTTTATTAATGTTAATCGAGCGGATGATGAACGTTAACGTTCAGAAGAGACACTAAATGTCAGCTATATTAACTTTATTGCCGCAGTTGATTTTCTACTTGGCCGCACACAGCTCTTTCAGTGACATGGGATGTGGATCTAGATTAGTCCCTCACTGATCCGTAGAAAAACACGACCATGTCATGAGTTACATGACCGTCAGACAAACGTTCAGTTTGCTTAGAGAGTTACATTTTAAATAAGGGTTGTTTTTGTCAATTTAACATATACATTAGTAGGAATTCATGAAATGCAATTATAATCCGAGAAATAAATCGTATATTAAATTGACAAAAACCTTAATTAAGATCTCAAATATATAACGTTGCACTATATAATTGTTCTATTTTATAGAGATCGATGCGAATTATATTTACAATTACACACCACGACGCCAACCGATATGTTTTGGGGAGCTATAGTACAATGGCTCTTGCAGTACAAGGGTTAAATATGCCATCCTATGGCTGGATCAATCTATATTAACCCTTGCAACGCTGAAATTTGTATAAACCATGGAGACCAATTGGTTTGTTTCAATTTGAAATCATCAGAAATGTCTTTGTTAGATCGTCTACAGACGTCAGATTCTGACGACTAAAGTCGATCCCCGCGCTGTAAGGGTTAAAACACTGATATATGTTTGTATAAACCATGGGGACCAATTGGTTCGTGCAATTTGAAATCATCACATATATATCGCCATCTTCCTTCACAAGGCCCGCTACTCCCGACGTCGCAGACGGCGACGTCGGGACTAGCGGGCCTTGTGAAGGAAGACAATCTTCGCTAGCACTGTCCGCTTCATTTGAATACCTATGTTATGGTTCTACGGAAATTATAAATGTTTAATTCTTTCAGTGCAGAAACAACTTTAGACGTCATATTCTGACGTGTGAAATCGGTCCCCGCGCTGAAAGGGTTATTAGTAATTATAATTAAAAAAAAACCCTATTAATTGTTTTTATTCTCTTTCCTTTAAAAACAACTTACTGTTATTATTTCAACACATTTATTTTTGCTGAGAATATTTTTTTCAATATAACTAATTGAATAAACAAAAGAGTTGCACCTAACGTCTCAGCTAATTAACATCAATCGATGCCACGCCACGTATTGTAATAAAATAAAATTGTCCACAAGAAGCAAGAAATTATATAACAACAGTTTATCTAAAAAATGGTTTTTTTTCAACTTACCATGAAACGTTTGCTAACGTTCTGAACAAGACAAATTATCTCTCTTTACAAAGCTTGCAACCTGCCTGCCTGCCTGCCTGCCTGCCTGCCTGCCTGCCTGCCTGTCTGTCTGTCTGTCTGTCTGCCTGCCTGCCTGCCTGCCTGCCTGTCTGCCTGCCTGCCTGCTTGTCTATCTGCCTGTTTGTCCGCCTGCCTGTTTGTCCGTCTACCTTAATGCCTGCTATTTCTGTATGGGTTATTATATATTTGAAAAAAGAGTGACATATACCTCTTTAAAATGGGTTTTAGTTTATTATAATTCTTATATAATCATGTATTTAATTATGTATTGCAATGAGAGAAGTTGAATACGAAGTCAATGATTGCGCGAGCGATGTTTGCGTCGTATTTATTTGCAGGTCCAAAGGTGGACACAGCCTTAGATCAAGTGGTTTATTGTTGAAGCTTGTACACTTCCAAATTTCCCACGTGAAGAATAAACATCAGCTGGTGGCTGTAGAAATCAGAAAACGAGAGAGAAATCAATGTGAATGGGTTTGATTTGTCAGGGGTCCTTTAAAAGGACTGTAAAAGCAACACGTCAGGAACAATACTGCTCGTAACACACAGAGTATCTATAAGTAATTTACGCCTACTTTAGCCCTTAACCCTTTAACCGCCGGTGCCGCATATATTCGGGTTTTCATTTTTTATTAGCGCATTAAGTACCATATTTTAAATATGTTAAAGATAAAATGTGACATCAACCAGCAAGATTTAAAAAGACTTAACCTCAATTTTGTCAAATCTGAATAATTTTCACCCACTTGAAGTTGTGGATCGCGTCAGCGAGACACAACTTAAGTGGGTAAAAATTCAAATTGAATAATTTGGCGATTAAAGGGTTAAATCGCTGAATTAATTTCTAAAAAACATCGCAACCGCATGTTTTTTTTCAATTTGAAATTATTATAAATGACTTATTCAGCTCTTTCCGATTCATTTGAATACCTATGTTATGGGTCTATGGCCATTAGAAATATGTTTACTCTTATATCTATTTCACCTCAGAAACACACCAAATCGCTTCCAATTCGTACATGTGTGTGCAAGGCGTTACAACAGCTATTCATAATATATCTAATTAAACAATTGAATACTTTTAGTATGTGTAAATATGGGAAAACTGTGAATTACTGGTCGTCAAATGCGCTTGTTGACGGCTCATTAGAAAGCAGGACACCATGTTAGAGAGAGTATCACGCATGACACCATGTTAGAGAGAGTATCTGCATGACAGGTCTACAGAGGGTGAGAGAGTGAGTGCGGGGATCGACTTTAGTCGTCAGAATCTGTCTACATTTTTTGACATTTTTTGTACATTTCATAGATTATCTTTGCTCTCATATCTTGACCTGCTGATAAGGGAAGTGTATATGTACAAATTATTGACTCGTCTGGTGAGAAATACATTACACAGGAAAATTTTCTTTTGTAACTCCCAATATAGCCCACGGAGATTTAGAAGTCGATCACCGCGCTATAAGGGTTCAGGCACCAGTGCTGGGCCTGTATTTGTGTTAGACTATGTATTTAAACTTTTTATTCATTTTAACTCTACGCTTTTCTGGAGTATCCGTTATCTATCCAATTTAATATTAGATTGTTTTCAAGTTTTTACAAAATATCAGACACTTGATATAGTCATTTACATTGTTTTTACATACCAATTTAATTTTGCGTGCGGGAAACGTATATGTCCCCTCCATCTACATCTCATAGCATACTCTAGAAAAACAAAATTGTGTATATTAGATTTATACGTCTTTTCTGTGACTATGTATACAAATATGGCAATTTAATTTGTGTGCGGGAAACGTATATGGCAATGCTGATAAACGTATATGTCCCTCCATCTACATATCATGACAATGCTGATAAACGTATATGTCCCTCCATCTACATATCATGACAATGCTGATAAACGTATATGTCCCTCCATCTACATATCATGACAATGCTGATAAACGTATATGTCCCTCCATCTACATATCATGACAATGCTGATAAACGTATATGTCCCTCCATCTACATATCATGACAATGCTGATAAACGTATATGTCCCTCCATCTACATATCATGACAATGCTGATAAACGTATATGACCCTCCATCTACATATCATGACAATGCTGATTAACATATATGCCCCTTCATCTACATATCATGGCAATGCTGATTAACATATATGCCCCTTCATCTACATATCATGGCAATGCTGATTAACGTATATGCCCATTCATCTACATATCATGGCAATGCTGATTAACGTATATGCTCCCTCCATCTACATATCATGGCAATGCTGATTGACTTTATGTTAAGTATTTATGATGCATTTTTTACAAATACCCCGTGCGTGTATGAAATTTAGCATGGTCAAATATACATATTTGTCATTAATTTAACGTTCCTGGGTGATATCATAACATGGTTTTATAACCAGGCATTTTGAATGAAGGCATGAGGTATAATGGCAGGCTTGGCTTTAAGTGTGCCTATCGTGTATATATTTCATCTGATTTTACAGAAGACATGTATATACTCTATACACATTATAATACAAATAAGTCCCGTGTGACTTTTAATTACGTCAATTAAACATATGTCTATGATATTTCACCTATGTTAGTCTTAGCAATGAAAGGGTTGCATAACGACATCTATGATTTCTCAAGGATCGTTACTGCGCATGTCCTGCATTGTCGCTGTTTACCACCAGGGGGTTTATTCATTCCGGTCAGACGGCCATTGATCAAAGCAGTGACACATGTAAGATTGGATGTGACAGCTCAGGTGCTGTGGTGACATTAGACCAGAGCAGCCCAGAAAATACAAGACATTGCCCTATTGTTGGTGAATGGTGGGCCAGTGTCGCAGTCGCATGGACCAGCATCGAACCAACATTGGGGTTGTGTCTCGTATTTGCTGTTAACACGCTGTGGAGATGTCAAATGTGGTGATTTTACAAATTTACCTTTTACAGCGCGGGGATCGACTTTAGAGGTCAGAATCTGACGTCTGTAGACGTCAGATTCTGACGTCTAAAGTCAATCCCCGCATTGAAAGAGTAAACATATTTATAATGGTGAAGAATATGTTATTCATAGTTCCAAGATTCATATAGAAAATGGTTAAATTTTACTCACTTTGGAACTGAGTGTGAAACGATTGCGACGTCTCGACCTGCATTCAGCAGACCTTGATCACGCAATCACCCATGCACCCTGATCATTGCGTGATTAAAATCTGCTGAAGGCAGGTCGAAACGTCGCAATCGTTTCACACCAAGTTCCAAAGTGAGTAAAATTTTACCACTTTCTATATTTATAATGGCCGTACACACATAACATATGTATGTTAGAGCTGACTTCAAATTGACAAAAAAACCTTTGGTCTCCATGGTTTATACACAGAATGTCATCTTAGTCAGGGTTAAACTATTGTTTATGTAATCCTGCATGTCCCACAGAAGACAATGGTAGCTGCTCTGAGTAAAATATAACGGCAATCCCTACAAGCACGACGCGTTCAACCAATTTTTTTAATATTGGGCCAGCGTCGTAGGCGGTGGGCAACATTAAGATAAAAATGGGTTGATGCGGTTGTTTGTTCGAATTTTAAAAAATGCGTCAAATAACGTGTGAGGATTGTTCACCCTTACAGCGCGGGGACCGTCTTTAGACGTCAGAATATGACGTCTGTAGACGTCTGATTCAAACGTAATTAGACTATCCCCGAACTGAAAGAATTACACTATTTATAATGGTCGTATATCCGTAATATAGGTAATCAAATGAATCAGAAAGAGCTCACAAAGCCTTTTATGATAATTTCAAATTAAAAAAAAACACTCGGTCTCTTACCCGGTATGACTGGGCCGCGTAACTCATTTACTGCGCGAGGCCCAGTCACACTGACCCACTGGGGGACAGAAGCGTGGATACAGACACATTTGTTAGGGTACATAGCAATGCTGGGACTGTACATCCTCTCTAGAGAATCTCTAGAGAGGATGTACAGTCCGAGCATTGCTATGTACCCTAGCAAATGTGTCTGTATCCACGCTTCTGTCCCCCAGTGCACTGACCGCCATTTTGCTTCCACAGCCAGCTGTGTAAAAACGACACTCGCGCTGCCTACCAAAAACTCGAATGCCATAATATTAAGACGAATATTTCAAGTGTCTATGAAAACTAGGCCATTTTTAGCAGATTGATTTCGATTTATTAGAACTATTACATTTAAAAATGGAGGTCACTGTGTCAGAGCCTTGCGATGTCATCAGGGTATTTTTCTCTGTTAGTTTATACGAAATAATTCATCTTTGTAAAATTTAAAGATGTTATATTATGTTGATATACATAAATAATTGTTATTATCCCTGAATACTTGATGTGTTGACCCAATGGTTATTTGATGTTCGGCCAATGTTGAAGAGAGCGGCAGAAAATTAAAGCATCTTTGGGTCACATCTCATGGTTAACTCTTTAACCGCCGGTGCCGCATATATTCGGGTTTTCATTTCTTATTAGCACATTAAGTACCACCTTTTAAACATGTTAAAGATAAAATGTGACATCAATCAGCAATATTTAAAAACAGTTGACCTCCGTTTTGTCAAATCTGATTAATTTTCACTCACTTGACGTTGTGGATCGCGTCAGCGAGACACAACTTCAAGTGGGTGAAAATTCCGATTGAATATTTTGGCAGTTAAAGGGTTAAAGTTATAGACCACTCTATGTTTGCTTCTGGTTTTAGTTGTACAAACGGTTGCCTCTACCTCTGTAATCAGCATGGTGCTTCGCACACAATGGGCCGCTCCTCTAATGTGATATACCATGGGCATAAATAATACATTTTTTTGTTACGAAACATATTGACAATACATTAGAGCCTGTCTTATGTGTAGTCCACCATCTACTTGGGAGACGATTTTGTCATTCCATAAAGCTGATCGTATCAGGCTCTACTGTAAAGCCTTTATTAATAGAAAACCTCAATATGTCATACGGAATGCATGACGACAGTGAAAAGATACATAACTGAAAAAACCCGCATGTCTCGAGAATAATAAAGGGGAAAAAACATGTTTAATGCATGGTTGCTCCGGATACGAGAGACAAAAGAAAAGTGGAGATTTGTACCTAACATTATTTATGCAGAAAAATATGCTTAAAAGCGGAGTAAAATAAGATTTAGTACGCAGAGCAAAATTAGGACAACAATGTGCTGTGAAGATTTGATGTCCTGGCTTACAAATTGCGATATATCTCAGGCTTTGGATTGGTCGAGATGGCCATCTCGACCAATCCGAAGCCTGCGATAAATCGTAACTTATACAAGAATACCGGCCCTGACTTACAAATTAAATGCGAACAGTTCACGTGAATAGTCAATCTGCTTCATTAAATCTATCAACACAGAACACAAGACGTTTAGTTGTCTTGTAAATACTGCTTTTGAGACAGATAGGAATACATTTAATAGCACCTTGAAGCGGGTAGCCTATATGTCTTTTTAAATTATTTGTTTATGAAGTAGTCAAAGTCACGCCTAATGTCAATCTTTAAAACATAGTTTAGTTATTTTAAAAAATAATTTGTGATTATACACTCGGCTACTTTGCAACCGGGATGTATTACCAAGGAAAGAACGTACACATAGACTTCGAAATGTAAAATTCCATCACAATTTCTGCATATGAGTCAATATTTAATCAAATATCGCAGTACCATACAGTGCAATGTAGCAAACATAAGTTAAGGACGTGTGTATTTTGATGTATTATATTAACTTTTCTTTTCGCTCTAGTATCCACATAATTTTGAGTTGAGATAATACTTTGGTTCATAATTTTGAGTTGAGATAATTTTTTGGTTCATCGGTTAGTTTATTTATTTATTCATAGTCTTTATTGTCTACGTGTTTTATTATCTATGTCTCGTCCTGTATCTCATTCACCACGAAATGCGAATCTAATGCTCGGCTGATATTCTGTAATTGTCT
>OZ024910.1:10810495-10825495 GCA_964017125.1 Flabesymbios commensalis | reverse complement strand
TGTGTGCCCGCAGGGGAACGGATTTGGAACACAATTCACAACGAAGGTGAATAAAAAAATGCATGCGATTTCAGCTACCGGACTACAACATACATGGACCAAGTGGTTAACTGAATGTGTGCCAGATATGGTGTATTTTCATCATGGATATGGTGTATTTTCATCATGTGCCAATGGGAACACGACCCTCGAGGCTAGCTGGAATGTCAGGATGGGGTTAGGGGAAGCGACTGTAATGGCAGGAGCCTGATTCAGCTAAAATGAAAGGAGGCATTGAGAGGGAAGTAGATGTCATGCTGTTCTGTGGCGGTTGATCCCCTAGATTGGCTGCAGGACGATGGATACCTAGGGCGGCAGACGAGGGCGAGTGAAAAAAGATTCACTATAAATACACTGGACACGAATATTATACATTCGAGCAGATTTTGAGTCTGACAAAAGAATATAATGACTGATTAATTGATTGATTGATTGATTGATTGATTGATTGATTGATTGATTGATTGATTGATTGATTGATTGATTGATTGAGTGAGTGAGTGAGTGAGTGAGTGAGTGAGTGAGTGAGTGAGTGAGTGAGTGAGTGAGTGAGAGTGAGTGAGTGAGTGAGTGAGTGAGTGAGTGAGTGAGTGAGTGAGTGAGTGAGTGAGTGAGTGAGTGAGTGAGTGAGTGAGTGAGTGAGTGAGTGAGTGAGTGAGTGAGTGAGTGAGTGAGTGAGTGAGTGAGTGAGTGAGTGAGTGAGTGAGTGAGTGAGTGAGTGAGTGAGTGAGTGAGTGAGTGAGTGAGTGAGTGAGTGAGTGAGTGAGTGAGTGAGTGAGTGAGTGAGTGAGTGAGTGAGTGAGTGAGTGAGTGAGTGAGTGAGTGAGTGAGTGAGTGAGTGAGTGAGTGAGTGAGTGAGTGAGTGAGTCAGTCAGTCAGTCAGTCAGTCAGTCAGTCAGTCAGTCAGTCAGTCAGCAAGACAGTGTATGAGAGATATCCATTTTAATATAAACACTGCTGTGCATGTACAAAATCTATGCATTAATATTTTGCATTCTGTTAGCCCACTTTTATTTCTTCCGTGTTTGAGATTAGAAATTTAGCAACCAGAAAACAAATAACTTTTTTTTTAGATCGCCGTAGGCCTATATGAAGGAGCACATACCTCCAACATAATTTCTATGTCTTCTCTCTGTTTTAGATCGCAAACTGTTGTAAATATAATGAGGACTGGTCTATAATTTAGTCCCTTGCACTGATCCAGAACAAACAAAAATAAATAAATAAAGTGATTTGATATAGATATACATGTATATACATCAGACACAGGCTCTACGCACATTGCATCCGTTCATCACCTTTGTTTTCTGTACATTTACTGGACTGTGATGTCGGTTGCATTGCAATTTTGTCAAATATAATTTTAAAAACAATTTATATGTGGAAATTTATTATTTTACCAGGAGCGCTACAAGCTCACAGAAGAAGAGCAGACTCATCATTTGGAAGAGGCGAGGAAGAAATGTAATATTACCAGCGCTGACGCCCCACAATATGGTACGTGTAGTAGTAATAGAAGGCTTTAGGTCAGCTTTTTTTAACCTATTTTCTATGGCGTTTAACCCTTTAACCGCCGAATTTTCACTCACTTGAAGTTGTGTCTCGCTGAAAATTATTCAGATTTGACAGAATGGAGGTCAACTGTTTTCAAATATTGCTGATTTATGTCACATTATATCTTCAACATTTTTAGAATGTGGTACTTGATGTGCTGATAAAAAATAAAAACCCGAATATATGCGACACCGGCGGTTGAAGGGTTAAACAATATAATTTGTAGGTAAATCAGCATTGAGTTATGCTAGATTGACATATGTATTTATTAAAATTGTACGTATGTGAATAATTTTTACCCACTTGAGGTTGTAGATCGCTTCCTATAACCAAGTTTATCCTTAATACATAACCCTTTCAGCACATATACCTATTTAGAGGTAATAATCTGACGTCTATAGATGTCAGATTATGACGTCTAAAGTGGATCCCTGCACTGACATATCACCCCTTATATAGTATGAATAAATCGGTGACTAATCAATCAAATTTGACACAAGATGGGGCACAAGTGTCTCCTTATATGGGGTGATTGGCTATCATGTGACCACCACCCAATATATGGGGTGATTGGCTATCATGGGACCCTCTGAGAGGGTCACATGATAGCCAATCACCCCATATAAGGACATAATTATTCATACCATATAAGGGGTGATGGATCACCTTAATCAAAATAACTGTGTCTGTTTGCTTGTTTTTTGTAGATGTATACTGTGGTATGGAGTTTGACAGATTGTTGTGCTGGCCACACACCAGAGGGGGTGACGAGGTCACTCAGCTGTGTCCACATATTGATGGCTTCTACACAAAAAGTGAGTGTGTCACAATTAATAATCATATGCATGTATATCATACTATATGCGTTATATTCGTTACATTATGATGGGTGAGACGTGGAACAAGGGAATCGAGCCTACAGACTTTAAAATTCATCATTAGTGCCCACACTATTTCTTTAATCTACATTATTTTCTGTTATACTATTTTCTACATTCGTTAATTCGCGTTCATATAAATTATTACATCTTTTGATTTCATCTTAGTATTCATTGTTAGCTTTTGAAATTATTCATGTACTAGATCATTCACCCATCTATTACTTCATTTAATTATGCATTCATGGATCTGTCATCCAACTCATTCATTCATTCATTCATTCATTCATTCATTCATTCATTCATTCATTCATTCATTCATTCATTCATTCATTCATTCATTCATTCATTCATTCATTTATTCATTTATTTATTCATTCATTCATTCATTCATTCATTCATTCATTCATTCATTCATTCATTTATTCATTCATTCATCAATTCATTAATTTATTTATTCATTCATTCATTCATTTTCTCATTCATCCAATTGTTTATTCATTCGTTTATGCATTCATGCATTCATTCGTTGATTCATTTATTCATTCTTTTATTCATCCATACATTCATTCCTCACTCACTCACTCACTCACTCACTCACTCACTCACTCACTCACTCACTCACTCACTCACTCACTCACTCACTCACTCACTCACTCACTCACTCACTCACTCACTCACTCACTCACTCACTCACTCACTCACTCACTCACTCACTCACTCACTCACTCACTCACTCACTCACTCAATCACTCACTCACTCACTCACTCACTCACTCACTCACTCACTCACTCACTCACTCACTCACTCACTCACTCACTCACTCACTCACTCACTCACTCACTCACTCACTCACTCACTCACTCACTCACTCACTCACTCACTCACTCACTCACTCACTCACTCACTCACTCACTCACTCACTCACTCACTCACTCACTCACTCACTCACTCACTCACTCACTCACTCACTCACTCACTCACCCAATCGTTACAGTAGTTGCGTGTATTATTACATGCACAGTGTATGCTCCGGCCCACAGACCCTTGGATTCAGATGCCCTGAGCGGCCGATCCTCCGGCCACTCATCTCACAATCTACATTATCTGTCGTCCTGAATCCACAATAACCTGTTGATCCGGATAAATCCTGTCATCTGATACCCTCCCTGGGGATGAATAATTGTGGACGGATGCTGATGCAACCATATTGTAGAATTAATGTTGGGCCAGCGTCGCAGACGCTGGCCCAACAATAATTCAACAATGCGTCATCATATCTGATATCGTACTTGCTGCTCCATACAGAAATAAGAACAATGACACACTTGTATTGTCATGTTAATAAAGCTTGAAGTGTGCTCAATTCATAGGTTACCACCACGAAATTGTGCAGAAATGGGTGACAATACAAATGAGCGCCAAATTCTGATTGTTGCTTATCATGCTTATTGTGTAGCAAATGTTCCATTACGGTCTAACCTTATAGAATCAATTACATATTTTATGGTAAAGCACATTTTGTGAGCTTGATAAATACGTAGGAATGGCCTATTTCAACGTCTCCGTTGTGGATTTTCTAATTGCGCCATTTGAACCACCAAAATAATAGAAAGCTCAAGTGGAATAATAGTGGCAGGAATACCAGCCACCACCTAAGATAAACGCATATTCACATGCAAACAACATGGTGGTCAAATTTATTTCAATCCAAAATTAATTACGCAAGATAACATCACGCGAATAACTAATTGTTGTTCCAGCGGCTCAAGCTCAGCTGGGAATTATCACGTGTTTTCAGAACTAACATTTATCAACATTCACTGAAATAAAAAACATCTGCACAGTTTCTCAGCAACTTTTGCTGATGCTATGGATACACTTTGATTAGTTTAGGTTGGCTTAGCGATGACTTTTAGGCAAGATCGCAGCATAATCGCATTATCTCGCAGTCTTGTCTGCGTCACTTGCGATTGCTCCGTCGCTAGTTCGTCGCAGTGTGGTAGCAGTGCGGCTGCAGGCAGATTCACATCATTTGCATAATATCTCCGATTGGTCGCCGTTTAAATTGTTATTGCAATCTGTGTCATAAAAGTCGGCGACAGCACTGCTAGCGCCGGGGATTGGAGACGACTGCTCTTAGATCAGTCTGTCTTTAACCCTTATAGTGCGAGGATCGAATTTAAACGTCCGAATATGACGTAATATGTAGACGTCAGATTTGCCTAAAGTCGATCCCCTCGTAGACCCATGACATAGATATTCATAACATAAATAAGACATTTGTTATAATTTAAAAATTAAAAAAAAAACTATTCGGAACTATTTCAGTACCTGAAGGGTTAATCCCGACTGGTGTGATACTCGTGGTAGACAAAATGACTAGCAACTTCATTCCACCAAATTTAGACTAATTGATCTTTGACATGTCTCCGGCCTGTCGCCAATAACTCGCAGACAGTTGTAGGATTATTCAAATTACAGAACATTCGCATGTGATTTTGGTCACCAACTGGTTTTAATTCACTCGCAATATCTGGGCTTAGGCCTTGGGCGACGTTCACGTTGAGCTTATTCATTGAACTATTTATTGTTTTTACCTAATTAAAGTTGTGGGTCGTGGCAGCAAGATTAGTTTAATAAGATGCAAACCGGCGCGAACGCGTAGTTCAGTAATTATCCCACAGTACATGTTACAATAATGGTTTGCGTTTCACTGATAGCGTCAAAAAAATGCATGTCAGATGGTCAATGGCTTCCACACTAAATGTTACAATAATGGTTTGTGTTTCAGTGATGGCTTCTAGGACATGTATGTCAGATGGTCAATGGTTTCAGTGTATGTTATAATAATGGTTTTGGTTTCAGTGATGGCGTCAAGAACATGTATGTCAGATGGCCAATGGCTTCAGAAGAGAAACAAGTCCTGGACCAATTACTCCATGTGTTATTCTAAGCCACATTCACCAATAGATCACAGTGTCTACCAGGTGAGAAGACCCTTTTATCCGCAAAATCATCCTATTACAATTTCCACCCACTTCAAGTGGATTGAAATTACTCACATTTGGTAATTTGAGACTAAAAATTAGCAAATATTTATGTTTACACACACAATTCGTTCCCAATAACTGTAATTAAAGCAGGTAAAAAATGAAACGACTCTCTTCGTTCTTAGCATTGAAAGGGTAAACTATATCACACATATCGTATGTCATCATGGCTATACATCATTAACCAGATGGGACTATAATTATGATTACGTGTTATAGTGCCATACTGTTTGTAATATAGGCTTTGGTCCTAAAGAAATAAAAATATTATACAACTCAATATTTTTGTGTGTCGTATATTATGGAGGAGGGCATGATGTGCCCACGGCCCTTGGGCACATCATGCCCTCCTCATTATATATGTTTTGATAATTCGTTTGTAGCAGGACTGAGCGAGCGCGCAAGATGGACAACTAACAACCTCCCTCTTTGTTTTTAAATGATGGAATCTACATAAATTATATCAGTAAGAACAAACAAAAAATATTTGAAAGAGACACATATTTGCATCCAGCATGATCTTTTTTATTTTATTTTATTGGCTTTATTTTATTTTATTGTATTTGCTTTTTATTTGATTTATATTTTGTTTATTTGCTCACATGCGTAATTAAAATGTATTTACACGCCTGTGTAAACACTGATAAATGAAACACTTACACTATATGACACTATATGACAACTTGGCCATAAAAGTGTTAACGTCAATATACATCCTATATTTAGACTGTATGTCGTTTTTTCTCAATATAAATATAGCATTCAAGACATGGCAGGATCTCTCTCGGCGTCGCATAAATTGTATTTTCATTTTTTATTAGCACATTAGGTACCACATTTTAAATATGTCAAAGATAAAATCAACCAGCAAGATTTTTGAAAAGAGTTGACCTTCATTTTGTCAAATCTGAATAATTTTCACTCACTTGAAGTTGCGGATCGCGTCAGCGAGACACAACTTCAAGTGGGTGTAAATTAAAATTGAATACTTTGGCGGTCAAAGGGTTAATAGACAATGCTCACAGGCAATTTTCCAGTCGCGATGTTTATCACCTGGGTTCCTCAGAATCCACCATGTCTAACATTGTATGAACAGTGTCCGGGGTTCGGTTCCCGGTCTCGGCGGTTTGAAAGAAACAAAAATTGTTTCTTCCCCATCCACGTGTGAAAGTTAGTATTGTGGGGAGCCTCCTTGACCGAGAGGTAGCGTGCTCGGCCTCAGACCGCCAGGTCTCGAATTTCGAATGCTGTGTCTGGAGGACAGTGTCATCTCAATCATCTCACCATCCTCAGGAGGTTCTCCTGGCCCAGTTTAGCCTATATGTGCACAAAAGTGGCCTAAAGCCCGATTCATTTCATTTGTATGAACAGTGGCTGCCAAACAACAGCAGCTTATGGTTAAAATGAAGAGCTACAAAAGTGGCTTCAGAAACAATACAGTAACCGCAGCAACATCAGCAGAGTTCGCAGAAGCAACATCTGTAGCAACCGGAAAAAGAACAGAAGACGTAACAGTGGCGACTGTATTAAGATCAGAGATAGTTGTCGCAGCAGCAACTTAAATGACATTTTAAACCCTTAGAGTGCAATGGCGTCCACATCCGCTTATTTTTAGCATATTAATTTGTACTTCAAACAACGGTATTTGACAGCTAATTTAGCATTGCATTTGCGGGATTTATATTTGTTTTGATTTAAAATGCACCTATTCCCAAAACCATTTCAAGTTGTGGTTCCTGAGGGCGAAACACAACTTCAGGTTGGCAAAATATATCTTAGGGTTCATAATATGACAATCAGCTACAACATCAGCATCAAAAGGAGCGGCAACAAATCTAACAAAAAATGATGAGATAAAAATAAATACATGTTGAAGTAGCAACGATAAATATTATATAAGCAGAAACATTAGGCCTACATACTATATACAAAATATATCTATTTTTTTTTAGTGGAGTGTTTTTTAAAAAGCATTCATCCAAGGAATCTAAACTTTATATGTTCACACCACATAATAAAGAAGTGTGTATTTTAAATAGCAAACGCAATACAATGCCGATTATAAAATTCATACTGCTCAGATAGAGCCAAATGTCAACTTTCGAAAACAGAACATATTTATTTATACAACTCTTCCTGCTGCAATTTAGCTGACCCAGCAAACCCGCGACATCAACACAATGTTGTTTCAATGCTCGTCCACAATGCTGAGACGCTGGCCCAACATCAATACAACATTGTGTGAATGACTTTTGTTTACTGTAGACCCATTGTATATCACGTAGAGTCATTCAGACTGACAGCAGAGGACACGTTATTTCCTAGACGTGTAAACTATGCATCAAGGTGGTGAAAACTAGCTGTAGTTTATATGATATGTATAAGTCAGGTGACCTTAACGATGCCGCAAAGGTCAAAGATGGTCAACAGTTTACTGGCCAGCTGCGGCGCTGAATTTATTTTGACAGGTGGAAGTCTTTATTCAAAACTTTTTTGTCAGCGTTGCCGTCACTAACAATAAAAACAAATAATTGCAAAAACATGTTTTAATACATTTTGTGGTAATGATTTGTAAGCCTTTGACTTTTTGTGCTATAATGCATTGTTTCTACTCATTCAATAAGTCGTTCTGTTTTAGATTTTGTACAACATAAAACATAAACTGATGGCACATATGTAGTTTTGCACTCGTTGAAATCAATTTTTAATGAGATATTAAATCTCGTGTATAATGAGACCAATTTGTGTTTTCACCTTATCATCTTCGTCCTCACTCTTAGAATGTTCAATTCAGTTCAGAATTTTTTTTAGGATTCAGTACCGTACGTAGTCGTTATTTCATTCCGGTTCACCAAAATTATTAATAACAGTTTGATAATATATACAAATAACATAAAAGTATATACATGAGGCACATAATAATAAGTAATAATATAACTGGAATATAAAAAGTAAATGTACACCTGGGAGAAAAACTAAACAGGATCCATTGGAGCCTTTGCTAGTAGTTCCCACCCAACAATTTCCACCAGCCCTTTATAATAATATGATTATGACAACCGGCAATTACAACACATGCATTTAAAAAACCATGAACAGCAATCACTACTGACAAAACTAGTATTAATTTGTTCAAACATAAGATGCTTTAAACTGGATATAAAAGAAGAGTAATTAGTAATGTTAACCTTGATACCTGAACGTATGCAGGTCATGCCCTTTCATGCCTTCTCCTGAATAAAAGTAAGTCTAGAAATATCACAGCAAACAAGAGACGCTGGACCAGCGCTGGACCAACAACGTTGGGTCAGATGTGTTTAACCCTTAAAGCGCTGAATTAATGTGTCAAAAACATCACAACCAAAGGGTTTTTTCAATTTGAAATCATCATAAATGTCTTAGTCAGCTCTTTCCGATTCGTTTGAATACCTATATTATGGGTCTGCGGCCAACAGAAATATTTTTATTCTTACAGTGAGGGGATCGACTTTAGACGTCAGAATCTGACGTCTAAAGTAGATCCCCGCGCTATAAGCTTTAAAGTGTGTCCTAAGTAAAAAAAATATATATTTGTTTCAGCCTCACATCACTATTATTGGGAACATCATGAAGACGGGCTACACTATTTCTCTGATATCTCTACTTGTGGCTCTGTTTATCATGCTTTTCTTCAGGTAAGTTCAGACGTGATGTTTGTTCCATAATCACACCTATGATAATAACCTGTGGCTTCGCGATCTTCACAGTTTGCTTTCTGAACAGGATACACTCGTAAATGTTAGGCCAATGGTAAACCTCACCAAAACATATAAAATAAACATGCAAAAATTTGAATAACTGAGGCGTCTATGTTAAACTTCAACATTTCTTGTATAATACAATCGACAATATTTGCGATTTTACAAAATAATATCCAACACATTTTTTACATTTTCTTTTGCAAATAAATACTGATATCGTCCAATTATCTCGACCATATACCTTTATACCACGTCAATAAAATTAGCTAGTTATTCCTTATTCTTTATTCAATAAGGAATAAGTTACTTATTCCTTGTTCGTTTCAATAAGAAATAAGTAACTGTTACTTATTTTTTATTTGTTTGAATGAGGAATGATTAACTTCTACTTATTCCATATTGAATAAGGAATAAGGAATAAGTATTAACTAACTTTATTGACGTCTTTATACTTTTGAATATCACTGCTCCGGTAATATTGTCCAGGTGTGTCTGATTTTAGGAAGCTACACTGCCCACGTAACACGGTGCACATCAACCTGTTCTTGTCGTTTGTTCTGAGATGCTCCACTCTTCTCATTAAATACTCATTGTTTATCAGTAACCTGGGATTTGGCATTGATCTGTCTTATAACAGCAAAGGCAACGCAGTGTTTGTCCGAGGGATATCGGTGAGTGAATGTATGAATTATTATACTGTTGATCATATTGTTGATTATATTTTATCACTCTGTAGGATACTGTTGTACACTCGACTCTGGAGCGTAATTGGTCAGCAGCAGCGTGCATATGGACAATAGCGCATTGTCTGTCATTTGAGCCCTTTGTACATTTTGAGCCCTACTTGTCAAATATAATGATGTAGTTATAGCGCTGAAATATATTTGTATAAACCATAAACACCAAAGGTTTTTTTTAATTTGAAGTCATCATAAATATCTTAGTTATTTTATTTTTAATAGAATAGTTGTTCTATTTCTGTTTCATTTGAATACCTATGTTATGGGTATACACCCAGTATATTTTGTTATTTCTTTTGGTGCTTGGATCGACTTTAGACGTTATAATCTGACGTATATAGACATTTCATTATATATGTTTTCTTCTGATTTTGTTTTTCTGTGTTCTGTTAATGCACTGATTACTTGTTGTTTTTTAACATCATGTAAGTTTACATTTTACGTTTTTATATGTGCCATTTTTACATAATTGTGTTCAGCAACGGAATTCTTTCTCTCACTACTATTTTTTTTCTATTCTCTATCTTTACAATGTTTATCACGTTGGTTATAATGATGTTTAAAACGCTCGCTGTTTATAAGTGCCCCTATTTTTCCAGCATTGGCAATGTAAGCTGTTCATGGCGCTCTTCATTATAATGTTTACCAGGCTCGTTTTTTATAAGTACCCCTATTTTTCCAGCATTGGCAATGTAAGCTTTTCATGGCACTCTTCCATTACTGCCTGTCCGCTAACTACATGTGGCTGTTTGTGGAGGGACTATATCTCTACCTGCTGCTCTTTGTCTCCGTTTTCTCTGAGAGGAAAAACCTGTTCTGGTACATTATACTAGGCTGGGGTGAGTTGAATTTGGTGTTGTGTTAGTTCAGGATGTAAAATAAAACTGATCAACGCTGTCTGATTTCCCTTTGGTTTGATATGTGAATTGCTGCCGCAATTCCTTTCAGGATTCCAACTCACCTGAAAAACCTGGAAAACCCGGAATTTGGCCTAAAACGATGCATGGAAATATCATGGAATCTCAAAAAAAGGACATTTTTATGGAAAATTATGGGATTTTGTTTCAGGCATTCACATTTCTTTTCAAAATCGGAATACATTTTGAAGAATTTATTCTTTGTCACTTGTATTTCTTTCTTAGCCTGATATTTGACTACTGGTGGTTGCATGTGCCCAAATCTTTTGATGTAAAACAATTTAGGCAAAATCATGGAAAGATCGTGGAATTTTGTTTTAAGTTTAGAGCGGGAACCCTGTCCTCTGTACCCTATTTGTTATTCAATCAATTTCATTCACCCACTTGAAGTTGTCTCTCGCTACCGCGATCCACAATTTCAAGTGGGTGAAAACTCATTTGTTTAATTTGAGACCAACCATTTGTAAATCCTTAAATCCTTAAACGCTAATTCCCAGTAAAATATGTCCAGATTTCAATTACTTTTTGTTCTGTCGAAAAATATTTCTATCAAAAAACATAGTTGGAACAAAATTATTTATGCATAATTTTGTAAAGAGTTTACTTGGGTGAGCAATGTTTTATACTAGTTTTATGTATCGATTGGTATGAATGTGTCTGTCATCTATGCATCTGACTTATACACCCTTTCTCTGTTACAGTGTCACCCTTACTGTTTGTCATACCGTGGACAATGGTCAGACTCAAACTGGAGAATGAGCTGTAAGTAAAAAACCAAGTGTTGGAAAGAAGGTTTAATTCTTGCAGCGCGGGGATCGACTTTAGACGTTATAATCTGACGTCTGTAGACGTCAGATTATAACGTCTAAAGTCGATCCCCGCACTGTAAGAGTAAACATATTTCTAATGGCCGTAGACTCATAACATATGTATTCAAAAGAAGCGGAAAGAGCTAACTAGGACATTTATAATAATTTCAAATTGGAAAAACCCTTTGGTCTCCAGGTTTGATGCTAAAATATTTCCGTGTTTTAAGGGTTAACCCTTAAAGCGCCGAATATAATACCATATAACATAATTATGTATCAACGGAATCTGAATCTTAATATGGCACAACATTTTTTAATTTGATCTGAAAATTGATATATTCGAACCCCCTGATTTTAAGTCTTACACGCTATACATACATAGATACGAAATATTATCGCAATATCACATTTGTTTCAGATGCTGGAACACAAATCCTACCAGTGGTTATATATGGATCATTAACGGTCCAATCATCCTAACTATACTCGTGAGTATGGATAAAAAATATTTATGCTTTATATAGCTGTTTTAAATATGTTTTATTAGAAGTTAGAATTAAATGGGTGTTTAGACATCGAAATTTGCAAATGGTTGATCTCAAATTAATCACATATGATTATTTATCACCTACTTGAAGTTGTGGGTCGCGGTAGCCTGAAAAAATTAACCTTTACAGCGCTGGGATCGACTTTAGTCGTCAGAATCTGACGTCTGTAGACGTCAGATTCTGACGTCTAAAGTCGACCCCCGCACTGTAAGAGTAAAATATTTTTTATGGTCATAAACCCATAACATAGGTATTCAAATGAATCAGAAAGAGCTGAGGAAGGCATTTATGAAGATTTCAAATTAAAAAAAAAACCTTTGGTTTCTATGATTTTCATTAAAAAAATCAGCGCTCTAAGGGTTAAAGTGGGTAAAAAATTAAATGATATAATTCAGCGCTTTAAGGGTTAAATACAATAATATACTTGCTTTCAAAAAAAATCTAATATACATTACACGCTCTAAAGTAAGTGTAATAAATTTTAGAATTACATTAGCAGGGGTTTCTTTTGCTGTTGTATTGCTACCTAATCAGTTCATAACATAGTTTTAATGAATAAAGCCATTTTTGTCATCATTCACCCAGCAATTATACTGTTCTAACATATTTATGATGCCATATTTTGATTTCTAAGATTAGAAAAAAATATGGATTAACTAATATGACATTAGATTATTGGAGATAAACATCAGATGTAATTTATATTTCCGTTTCAGATAAATTGTTTTTTCTTCATACGAATTGTGAAAGTGCTGGTGGCCAAGCTACGTGATCCTAATATAAGAGATTCAGGACGAACTAGACATATGTGAGTAATGAGTGCTACAGTAAATATACATCATTGTCACAGTAAATATTCATCAGTATTACTGGAAATATACATAAGTATTACAGTAAATATACATCAGTATTACAGTAAATATACATCAGTATTACAGTATTATCAGTATTAAGTATCGTCCTCATACACGCTTTTTTATATTACATGATAAAACACCACATTTATTATTTGCAGACGTTTGATGAAATCTACCATGGTGTTAATACCACTATTTGGTATATATTTTGTTGTATTAATTTGGGCTGACCCGAAACTAGGAGTCCAAGTCGATATAATTATTCTCTACATTGGATCATTTCTCAATTCATTCCAGGTGAAAGAATATTATTTATGTTTTGTGGATAAAATATACATATAATGATTATTTATTTTGTATATCGTAAAAGTAGTACTGTTTATATCACATCCTCGGGACTATAGTGGCCCACCTGTTATTCTACTCAGTCACAGAGTGACTAATAAGACACTTTAGCTCTCCAAGCCCAGCAGGCACAATATGTTGGCCCTATGTTGATCCAATGTTGGGCCAGCGTGGTAGACGGTGGACCAATATTGGATCAACATAGGGCCAATGTATTGTGCCTACTGGGAGTCACCGTCGTACCATATACTATTATACATACCCACCTAAATAACTAACATTTGTAATACTGTTGATCTGGTAATATTCGCGAGGTTTTACTTTTCGAATTCAAGAATTTCGCAAAAAGTATTATTATAGTAGCGCTACTAAAGAAAAATGAAAATTCGCGAATTCTAAACTTCGGGAAAAGTCTCAAAATAAAAAATTCGCGAAAATTTAAACACGCGAGAAATACCGGATCTACAGTATAAAGTGTGAAATAAATAATATTATGTACAACGTATTGTAGTATCGATCTGAAGACGGCGATCAAAAAATAACATAAAACGTGGGGAAAAATGTACACGTAGCCTTATAAAAATGATATTCTTATTAGTATATACACGTAGGTAAATGGAACATTTTGGAATAATATATGCATAATATATGAAATAAATGTACAAACACATTTTTTTACACAGGGTTTTTTGATCTCATTACTTTTCTGCTTTATGAACGGCGAGGTAAGATATAAATCTATACATTAACCCTTTACACCTCATGTTATCTGATTTAATTGTCATCCACTTGACAACCCCCTTTAAGCCCTCACGATGCAATCAAGCATCATTTTACATACCTGAAAACACAATTAATTTCCCTACAACTATGGGTTTTAGAAGGAAAATTACCATAAAACTGTTTTCCAACCAATACATGACAATTTTCTTTACTTTTTCACTCACTTCAAATCATTTTCATCCACTACAAGTCGAGAATTGCGACAGCAATTCGCGGCTTGTAGTGTTTAAGATGACAATGGTAAATCAAGGCCTGAAAGGGTTGAATGAGTGAAAATTACTCACCCGAACAATTATATTTTTTTATGTTTAAACACTTATTTAATTTTCCATAACTAGCACGACTGCAGTCGTTTTTAATGTGCTGTATTAGCCCAATCAAAACACTGTAGTTCTGAATGAAATGAATGTATAAACATCAAAAATTAAACAAATAATATTTATTGTCACTCACTGGAAGTTGTGGGTCGTGGCCGCGATACACCGCTTCAAGTGGTGACAAGTTAACCTTTTCATGCCTGAATTTACCATTGTCATCTTCATCCACTACAAGCCGCGAATTGCTGTCGCAATGCTCGACTTGTAGTGGATGAAGATGAGTTGAAGTGGGTGGAAAATTAAAGAAAATTGCCATGTATTGATGAAAGAGTTTCATGAAAATTTTCAGGGATGTGTTTTCATGTAAAATGATGCTTTAAAACGGGCTTCAGTGGTGAAAGGGTTAAAGCATCGTGAGG